>BOPN01006271.1:17500-20000 GCA_017312705.2 Penaeus japonicus
CAACTGAACCTTTGGAATGGATAAACAGCGGAAGGATAAGATTTCGAGATAACAGCATTCAGTGTGCTCGTTAAAACTTCCTTTCAGGCCTGTTCTTTGTTGCAAGAAGGCCTTTCTTGGCGAGCCCGACGTCGGCAGTGACCAAAAGCAGTGAAAGAATAATGATTTTTTTTCGTTTTCTTTCACCTTGGCCTTCGTAAAAGAGCGAAACATCAGACGAAGGGGGAATAAAAAGGGACCCATTATACATATATACAAGAGACCATTAGCGTTATTCGCCAACATCACCTTAATCCTAAGTTTCCTTCTAAAGCTAAAGGATGTTTTTGGTGTGAAACAGAAGAGCAATGTGACATGTGTAACTTAAGTAGACCATAACAACCATAGGGTTATGGAAATGGTTGTAGTTTGACTTTATAAAGCAGTCGTCTTGGGTTGGACAGCTTTGATTTATATAAGGACACCTTTCTAGTTAGTGCGATTACTGTCATCATCATCATTATTGTTGTTGTTGTTATTATTAGCAATATTATCATCATCATTATTATCATTAATGTTATCACCATTATTATTATCATTAACATTGTTATTATTACTACTACAATGATTATTATCATTATGATTAATGTTATCATCATTATTATTATCATTATGACCATTATTATTATCACTGTTGTCATTATTGCCACCATGATCATTATTGTTATTACTTATTACTACTATTATCACTATCATCATCATTAATATCAGTATCATTATCATAGTATCAATAACAGTAGAAATAAATATGATCACGAGGTTTATAAGAAGTCACCATTAAAGATCACCATCCTTACACATCATAACAAATACCAATAATGATAGTTATACAACCAAATAAAACCTAAATGACCCAATTTCAAGGGACAAAAGAACGACATAATTGGAAAATCTGCTAATGGGGTGCACATGCAAAATGCAAATGACGCAGATTTGTCAAACCTCGTGGAAAATTGCAGATGTTGTCGTAACGAAATTGATTACCTTGTTAAGGGCGAGGAACTGGGAGGGGGGGGGGGGGGGGGGTGGGAGGGGACTCGGGATTGCATGGTTGCATGGCTGGGTATATGTATATGTGCTTTACACACACTCACACACACACACACACACACACACACACACACACACACACACGCTCGCGCGCAAACACATACATACACGCATATATGTGTATACACATACATGTATATATATATATATATATATATAAATAAATAAAATTTTGAAAAAATTTTTTTTTTTTTTTTTTTTTTTTTTTTTTTAGTAAAAGTAGAATTCTCTCGATGTCGAGTTAAATTAGACATGGAAGAGTTAAGAGGAGTGGTGGCGTGGGAAAGCTTCATCATATGGGACCATATGATGAATTTATAGTGACCTGTCACTTGATTATGGTGAAGGTCAGTTATATATATATATATATATATATATATATATATATATATATATATATATATATATTCAGTTAAGGTTATAGTAGAGGTCATTGATAGTTATAGTGAAGACCAGTTATTATGGGGAAGGCCAGTTATATAGTGAGGACTAGTTATAGTTACAATGAAGACCTGTTATAGTTATAGTTACAGACCCGGTTACAGTGACCAGATAATGAAGGGGGACTTTTGACAAAGACCAATGAATACTAGCAACATTAGTTACAGACCCAATTATAGTGATCAAGAGATGGAATATGTAAAGAGATGATTACAGTCGTAGTTTTATTGTAGTTTTATTGTAGTTTAATGTTTCACGTGTTATTCATTCATTCACTATTGTCTATTCATTCATTAGTTCAATGTTACAGTTTTATTGAGATTGAAAAACGTTTAATTGTATTTTGCATATGTATTAGGAACGTAAGGAGTCTGTATGGGGCAATGTGGGTGTGTTCGTGTGTGTGTTTGTGCTTGTGTGAGTGTGTGTGTGTGTGTGTGTGTGTGTGTGTGTGTGTGGGTGTGGGTGTGGGTGAGAGAGAGAGAGAGAGAGAGAGAGAGAGAGTGTGTGTGTGTGTGTGTGTGTGTGTGTGTGTGTGTCTGTGTGTGTGTGTGTGTGAGTATGCGAATATATGTGTGTGAGTTGTATAACAGAAAAAACATATGCTAGAGAAACGCTTTTATGAATATAACAAAATGATTTTCTAGTGGAAAGATTAATCTGCGAGAGACATTTCTTACTAAACTACACTCCAATCTCTCTGTGTATGTACATATATAAGATACACTTTTATCTGAGAGTTCACGCCCCGAAGACTGATCAGATAAAATCTCAAAGAATTACACACTATTCTTTTTCTATTTACTCTATTTTCTTTTTATTTTATCCTATTTATTTCTTATTCATTTATTTTATTTATCTTATTTATATTTACTTTCTATTTACTTAATCGTCCCTTTAGCCTCTCGCCCATTTATAGTTGAAAATATTTTCTCGTGTTTTTAATAAATCAGAGAAAAGAGGTGTTCTT
>BOPN01006271.1:22500-25000 GCA_017312705.2 Penaeus japonicus
TAGTTGTATTCCGTGTTTCTAACCCATAGATCATGACTGGGAGCCTGTTCTAACTGAGGACTCTCTTTTTTAGATATAATGACAAGGATATATGTTTGCATTATGCTAATATGTCTGCCACTGACATTCCAAATTGGCTTAATTCAGCCCCACATTTCACAAAATGTGTTTGTCTGTACAAATCGTCCTTGGTATATATACTCACTGACTATTCCTAGAAAATGTGTTTGTATTTGTATCTAGTCAGTGTGAATTTGACTGATAAATGTAACTTGCCACTCCAACCTGCACTCAGATGTTCTAACTCCTTCTTCTTTCTCTGTTCTTCCATCGATCATCATGGTAGCATCATGATCTCTACTCTCTCTATCTGTTTCACTCTGTCTCTTCCGGTCTTACGTCTGTCTGCACCTTCAACAGCATCTTCCTTAATCTCTCCATCATGCCCATCCTGCTCTGGTCCTCATTTCCAGCTCTTGCCCTCTCCGCCATTGCCCAGAGATACTTAATACTTGGTTCAGCTACTTTCCATTTATATCTTACAGAATGGTCTACTATATCCTTCCCTTATCATTGGCTATCTTCTTTCCTTAACTGCATTTTGTTATCAAGACGTCCCTTTCTAGACGCTCTTGCGATATTCAAAAACAGATGTCAACACTTGTTAACAAATTGCTCCTGATACTATTTCTCTAGAGACAAATGCCTTGTCGGTATCAATTAATTTTGCACTCGCTTATTTGTTCTAATTGGGTACGATTGATTCCTGTCAAAGCCTGACTTTTTCATGAGAATCTAATGCTTCTGAGATCCGGTTTGTGATGACTCTTGTGTTGACGATTTATAGGTGACTGACTGACTGACTGCAGGCTTATAGGTCGGTAGTTCTTAAGATCCTTGGCATCTCCCGAGTCACGAATCAAAATAATTATTGCAATGCCCACACTTTTTTTGAGTTTCCCCTCTAAAAAAAAATAAAAAAAAAAATAAAAAAAAAATAAATAAAAGGATTGGATGGTTTATTTCTCCTGATTTACCTGCTTGTTTTATAAGGTTTATTCTAATACCATCGTAAGGCTTTCCCTCTTTTTATGCCATCCTATTTCTTCAAATGTAATGGTCAGGGCGTTTCTATTACATTTTTTTTTCTTGTTTTTAATGAAGATGGTTGCTTGACTATTATGTCTTAATGCCTCTACTTTTACTTTCATTATTTCGTTCCTGTTCTGAGCGCAAGGTCCCTGGCTTATATTACTTTTATATTCCTTTATTTCTACATATGTTGCCTATTTTCCTTTTTACTTATCATCTTAAGATCAGCCTCCTTTATCATCTCGTTGGAATAACCCTTAATCTGATCAATATCAGATTATTTGAGAAAGGAATATGTTGAGCATGTTGAGACTAAATTCTTTTGACCTACTCTATCTCAATAATTGCTTGGATGTTGTACCTGTTTGCGATTTACGAATCTGTCATTTTCAAATCCTTGTCCCTTTCCAGCTGAGTTTTGAAAATTGTTCATATTGAGAGAACCAGGCTCGACTAATTCTACTACACTATATACTATTATTGGTTACTTCTTCATCACTATGGTTAGACATTAGGTGTATCTCTCATTCATTTTTGATATTGCAGAAGCTAGTCTTTCATTCACACTATGCAATAGAATCCCATATAGAAAAAAAAATCTTTTAAAGGCACTTAAGTCATAAAACATCTATTCCTCATCATAATTTTCTATCCTCTATAATACTGTATAACCCCTTCATTTAGCAATTTCTCCCCTTTGCATATCCTTACAACATAACAAACCCCAACAATATCGCAATGACTGAAGAAAAGTAGCTCAAATATCGCCAATATGTCAGAATCTATTTATAGATTCCTTACATCAAAAGGATTATCAACAATTATCAGCAAAGGATAATCCTTCGCCCCAAGGATATGAGGGTCACAGTGTCGTAAGGTCATGTTTGTGAGGAAAATCAGACATAAAAACAGGCCACCCACTGAGCTGAGCGTAGCATGATGAAAGGGAAGTCATTTGATATACTAAGAAGATCGAACATGCTTGAGCCGATTTCGCAAGTCCTTAACTAATAATAGCCAACCATATTAGGTATGATCCATGAGTAGGAAATAAAAGAGTGTGTGTGTGTGTGTGTGCGTATATATATATATATATATATAGATAGATAGATAGATAGATAGATAGATAGATAGATAGATAGATAGATAGATAGATAGATATACACATAAGGAGAAAGAGAGAGAAAGAGAGAAGGCAGAGAGAGAGTCCCTCTGTGTGAGTGCTTGTGCGTTACTATTTCAGAAGAGTCTAATACCACGAGAGCATTGCGCAATGACCTGACATTTACAAGCAATCCTCTCAAAGCTGTTGCATACCGAAGCACTTTTCGAAGAATGAGTAGGACGTAATGACTTAATAGCCCTCGCATAAATTGATGTTCCTCATCAAACTCCATTCCACCTGCGT
>BOPN01006271.1:27500-30000 GCA_017312705.2 Penaeus japonicus
ATGTAGGACTTCTAGTTACGAGTAATAAGTCTTTTCAAAATAATACGTAGGTGTTTGTATGAACGAGTATGTGTGATCTGGTACAGCTACATGTAGGTATGTAAGCTTCTATGTATGTGTATGTTGGAGACTGGTATTCAGTCAGGGAGTAAAACTATAAAGTATTTAATGAATAACGATTTTCAATTAGTATCTCTAAATCGTATTCTTTAATGCGTAGATTGGGTCACTAGCGTAGTATATCACTCTGACATATAATCACACTTAAAGAAAATCAATAGAATTATATTTAAACAAGAAAATAAAAGAAAACGGCCATATTTTTTATTTGAATGTCAACGTATATAAGGTAATCAACACAAATCGTTTTTCAGAGGGTTAAACTTCAATAATCCGGCATACTAGATAAGTGCCAAACTAAAAGATGTACCGAACCATTGAAGCTCAGAGCAAATAAGGCAAAATCATGTATACTTAGGCAACCAAAGGGGATATACTGTACCAGCATCGACTACTGTGAGTCAAACTTTAGTACTGAAATAGCTAGCCAAGTGACGGATATTGATAATTGCCGGATTCTAGGATTCTAATCTCAGACGAAGGGTATTATTCCAATGCAATAGGAATGTGAAGGGAGCGTCAATGTAAAGCTGATATTCCTACCTCGTTACCACTCGATTTTCTACCAAACGAGAACGCTGGTCTTCCTCTCACTCTCCTGGTATCTGTGCTAAGATTGGGGTGAGGATGACCTATGTTACCTCATCCTTTTGAGATGTACGTAATCCCTTGTCTCAATAAACTCGTCAAAAGTGCATTTTCATTGGCGTGGAAATTCAGAGAAAAACATATAATGGGTTCTAACTGTTAAATGTAATTTTCAATGTAACTCTCAGTTTCGGTTGTGATTCTCAGCGCAGGCTTTTTCTTATTTTTTTTTCTCTATGAAGTTTTGACAAAAGAATGATAAGATTCTTTTTAACACAGATAGAAAGTTATTGATGATGACACACCCATCAACATGTTTTCTTTTCAAGTTTAATCTTGTTTGAAGCTGTATCATCCACTTAATAAAGCATTCTCAGTCCTTGGATACAAGGATATATCTAAGCATTAAATGTATCCATCTGACGAGGTCCACTACCTTGAGAAATGGAATCCAATCTATTATTTTTTATTTTCCTTTTATATCAACTTTGGGATCAACCGCAAATCGAATTGATCATCCACATTATACTCGCAACTTCACACACCTGACGACTTATTGGTTGTTCTCATAGTCATCAGAGAAGAAAAAATCTGGGGTCTATTTCGATAAGGCATAAAGTCAATGCTCGGTGGAGGAATGCATTCAGAGCTCATAAGTATGCCTGTTTCTGAGGAATTCTGAATGCATAGCTCGAAAAAAGGGGCATAAACTTTAAAAAAAGAGATGTTTGAGATTTGTGGTCATATCAATTATCCTTTTTATCATCCTATTACTAAGACTTTTTGAACGCCCCTTCGTTTCCTTATTAACACTAAGGAATTACGTTAATCAGATCTTATCTCAATTATGTCATTATCCCTATGATAGCCTGTTCAACTCTGACCCTTTGTTCCATCCTGATTAATCTTCTATGAACTTCGATAAGAGAAATTAATCATCCTTACTTATGGAATTTTATTCATTTAGCAATTTTCTAGATTCAATTAGTTCTAGAAAATTACAGTTACAGAAGAAAAAAAAACTTCCTCAATCACATAGTTGAAGAGAAAGAAGTACTAGACAATGCAGATAAAAGGCAATAAAAAAAATAAAAAAAAAAGAGGAAGAAGAAAAAAAAAATAATAAAAAAAAATAAAAACATCAAGGAAATCCGACCCCATGTGATGCCAACACATCGAATCCCGCACCGGTATCATGGAGAGAAGTTTGTTCCTCATACATAAAGCATATTTAGAATTACAGATACACGCGCAGCCGTCTCTCATATATTTCCAAATGTCGGACTAATCAAAAGTTATGCTAGTTCAACTTTCCGCTAGTCTGGCTTGCGTTACCCCAAAATCTGATGCAACTCCTCCCTCGTGTGTTGAACTAATCCTGCATATAACAAACTAAATTAATTAACAGCAGAACTGCCTTGAGCTTACTAGGACTTCTTCCCTTCGTGGTTTGAATGTTCCAGGGAGGATGAGATGAGGAAATCACTCGCCTCATGTCTTCTCTTAATCTGTCTCTGTCTCTCTTTCTCTGTCTCGGTCTTTCTCATACATATGTATACGCGTACTTATTCTCTCTGTCTCTGTCTGTCTGTTTGTATGTCTCTCTTTCTCTTTCTCATTCTCTCACAGACATACACACACTTCCTCTCTCTCTCTTTCTTTCTCACTCACTCTTTCTGTCTCTCTGTCTCTGTCTTTGTCTCTGTCTCTGTCTCTCTCTCTTTCTCACTCACTCACTCACTCTGTCTTTCTCTCTCTCTCTCCCTCTCTCTCTTTCTTTCTCTCTCTCTCA
>BOPN01006271.1:65000-67500 GCA_017312705.2 Penaeus japonicus
GTGAAACAGGAAGAAAGAAGAAATAAAGGAGGTGTAGGAAGTAGAAGAGAATGAGGAGAAAGAAAAAAACAAATATAAAGAAAAGAAAGAAAGAAGGAATAGAGAAGAAGAGAAGAGAGACAAAGGTTAACGGGGGAGGAGGAGGGGGAGAGAGGGGGAAGGGAAAGCAAAAATGTCAGACAGGAATTCTCTTCAAAATTCCTTTCGCTCTAAATACTGTATTTTTCTCACCTTGAATCAGAGGATAAGGGCCAGTTAGCCCGAGTTTCTGAGGAGAGGGGGGGAGGGGGAGGAGAAGGGGAGAGGGAGGAGGAGGGGGAAGAGAAGAGGGAGAAGGGGAAGGGGGAAGAGAAGAGGGAAAAGGGTAAGGGGGAGGAGGAGGGGGAAGAGAAGAGGGAGAAGGGGGAGGGGAGGAGGAGGGTAAGGTAGTGAGGAGGAAAAGAGGAAAGGGGGGATAAGGGAGAGGAGAAGAATGGAGGAAAGGGAGGAGAAAGAGGAAGAAAGGGAGGAAAGGGGAAAAAGGAAGAGAAGGGACAAAAGGGAAGAGGAGAAGAAGGGAGGAAAGTGAAGAGGAAGAGGAGAAGAAGGGAGAAAGAGGACGAGACGAAGGGAGGAAAGGGAAGAGGAAGAGGAGGAGGGAGGAAAGTGAAGAGGAAGAAGAAGGGATGAAAGGACAGGGGAAGAGAGAAAAGGTGGAGAGTATGGAAAGAAGAGAGGGGGAAATCGTGGCGGGTGGTGGGGGGGGGGGAGAAAAGCTACGGGAATGAAAAGGGAGAGAGAAAGGGTCACAGAGGGGGTAAGGGGATAATACAGAAGGGGAGATGCGCCAAAGAGAAGAGGGGGAAACACAGGTACGTGGAGGAAGGGAGAGGGGGGGGGGGGTCGAGGCAGAAAGGAAGATATAAAAAGGGAAGGAAAAAGAAGGAGAGAGAAGAGAGAGACGAAAAGAAAACATTTTTTTTTTCTATTTATTTTTTATTTTTTTTATTTCTTTATTTTATTGTTATTTTTATTTTTATTATTTTTTTGTCTCTTCTGTGTCTATATTTCGTTTTAATCATAATTGGTAATAGGTATATAGCAATTATAATTATCCTAATTAGTGTTCTTGTGCGTGTGTGTTGAGAGAAAGAGAAAAAAAACAACAGAAACCACCCAAACAGCCAAATAACCCCCCCCCCCTACTCCCCCCTTCCCCCTCTCCGCATTCATTGCACTTCAGTACTTCCCTCTAATCTCGGATCCTTCTTGCAATTGCAATTAGAATAAGTAATTGATGAAAGACCCTCCATTTCAACCGAACTTACTACGATAAATGGGATTGAATGACTTTGACGTGAGTGCCATTTAAAAGCATCTAATTAAAAGGCTATAAATAAAATCATTTTGTTTGGATCTAAATCCTTTTTATGTATAAATGTTTGGCATATATATAAATATACGTAGGGTAAATGTAGATTCTATTACAATGGAGATAATATGAAAAATAATTTGATATCTATAGAAATTAAGTCTATAGAGGGTGAATTTCATATCAATTCTAGAATCGCGAATTAGAATCGTGAATTTCATATCAATTTTAGAATAATTTAATATCTACAGAGGGTGAATTTCATATCAATTCTAGAATCGCTTGCATCGTTGAGTTTAAGTTCCTTCTTGCATTGTTTGTTGCATTGATTTGCAACAATGTGATGTGTTTAGGTGTATGGAATGGTTTGTTTTTATCTTTCACTATCATAGTCATCATGATTGTTATTGTAATTATCATCGTCATTATAATTGCAATTAATATTATTTAACTTATTCTTATCATTGTCATTATCATTATTATTTGCGGTATTGTTATTATTATCACTATTATAGTCGTCATGATTGTTATTGTAATTATCATCGTCATTATTACTGCAATTAATATTATCATTGTCATTAATGTTATCCCATTACTATTGTTGTTTTTCCTTTTTTTTCATCCAACGATTTTTTTTTCTTTTACAAACACATTTATTCTTTTGTGTTTAACTTGATATGAGAGAACTAAAAAACATTTATAATGCGTTATACATATGTTTGTTATATATTTATGCATACAGAATTTAAGACTGGCGTTTTTATTAACTTGGTGTTGTTATCATTATTATCATTATCTTTTTTATTGTCATTGTTTATCATTGTTTTTATCATTATTACTTTTATCATCATTATTGCCTTTATAATTTTTATTTTCATTCTTATCATCTTTATCAATGTTATTATCATCATTGTGATATTCATGATATACTATATATATACTTGGATATACGGTATGTTAAGCTGCTGTTTTTGTTTGTCTGTGTTATTCCTTCTTTTTCTCTTTCTCTCTCTCCTGTTTTCGTTTTTATTTATATTCATTTTTTAAAATAAATGATCAGATATTGAACTTATAGACCAATATTCTTTTTGAACAATTTGCAGAGAATTGGTCTGAATAATGTTTTTTCTCTCTCTCTCTCTCTCTTTA
>BOPN01006271.1:72500-75000 GCA_017312705.2 Penaeus japonicus
ACGAGGAGAGGGTAAAAGAAGGAGGGGGGGGAGGAGAGGGGGGAGGAGGTGGAGAAGGAGGGGGTTGGGGGGGGAGGGAAAGGGGTGGAGGAGATGGAGAAAGGGAGAGGGAGAGGGAAAGAGGAGAGGAGAGGGGGGGAGGTGGAAAAAGAGGAGTGGAGAAAGGAAAGGGGGGGGGGGGAAAGGGAGAGGGTAAAAGGGGAGGAGGGGGAAGGAGGGAAGGGTATAGTAGAGGAGGGAAAGGGAGAGGGGGGAGGGGGAGATGTGGAGGGGGAGAAGGAGAGAATTGAGTGGGAAGGGAAAGGAAAGGGTGAAAGAAGGAGGAGAGGAGAGGAGAGGGGGTGAGGAGGTGGAGAAGGGGGGGGGGGGAAGGGAGAGGGTAAAAGAAGGAGGGGAAAGGAGGGAAAGGTTGTGTGTGTGTGTGTGTGCAAGGTGATCGTGTATGAGTATATGTATGCATTTCTCTGTGAGTGTGAGTGAGTGAGAGAGAGAACTAAATACACACATACGCACACAGATAAATAGAGAGAGAGGGGGGTGGGGGAGCTCTAACATCAGCATAAATAAACACTACCGCACTTACAAAAACACCTCCCCAATCCACAGCCATTTCGACACGCACCCACACACGCACACACGCAGGGACGCACATACACACATCCACCCACGTTGTGTACATCGATCCATCTCTTCCAGTCAACGTACAACCACCCAAACACGTACGCGCGTGTGTACACATATACACATATACACACGCACACGCACACACACAAACACATATACACACACACACACACACACATATACACACACACACACACACACACACACACACACACATATACACACACACACACACACATATACACACGCACACACACACACACACACATACACACACACACACACACACACACACACACACACACACACACACACACACACACACACACACACACACACACACACACACACACACACACACACATACATACACATACATACACACACGCACATACACACAGACACACAATATTCCTCAACCCCCCAATCTGCCTCCAATATATTAAGCCATTCCACGCCCCCACTACCATAACCAGCGTGTTCTCCCACACCTCATAAATACTGGCAATCACCTATCGTGGCAACCCCCCCTCCCCACTTCCCCTCCTTCCTCTCCCCCTCCCCCTCCCCACTTCCCCTCCTTCCTCGCCCCTCCCCCCCTTTCCCTCCTCCCTCCTCGCCTTCCCCCTCCCCCTTCTCCCCCTTTCCCTCCTCCCTCCTCGCCCCTCCCCCCTCTCCCCTTTCCCCCCTCCCTCCTACTATCGCTTCAACCCCAATAGCTCTTGTCCTCGCCCTTTCCCGTCCCTGCATACCCCAACCTCTTTCTTCTCCACCTTCTCCCTCCCTTTCCCTACTCATTCCCCTTCCCCCCCTCCCCTACTTTCATTTTCTTTTCCTCCCGTCCCCACCTTCTCCCTCTCCTCCCCAAGTTCCTTTTCCTCTCTTTCCCTTCACACCTTTTCTCTCTCTCCTTCTCACCTTTCTATCCCTCTCCACTCTTTCCCACCTTTCTCTCCCTCATCCCTCCCTCCCTCCCTCCCCCCCACCCCACACCCCTAACTCCATCCCCCCCATCCACTGCCCGCCCCCCTCCCTCCCCCCGCCCCACCCCCTAACCCCATCCCTCCCTCCCTCTCCCCCCTTTACTCTAATGGCCCTTCTCTCCCTCTCCAACCCCAGTCCCTCCCTCCCCTCCCCCCGCCCCACCCCTAACCCCATCCCTCCCTCCCCCCACCCCACCCCTTAACCTCATCCCTTCCTCCTCCCTCCCTTCCCTCCTCCCTAACCTCATCCCTTAATCCCAACTCCTCCCTCCTCCCGCCCCACCCCCTAACCCCATCCCTCCCTCCCACCCCCTAACCCCACCCCTAACCCCATCCCTCCCTCCCCTCCTCCCTAACCCCATCCCTCCCTCCCTCCCTCCCTCCCCTCCTCCCTAACCCCATCCCTCCCTCCCTCCTCCCGCCCCACCCCCTAACCCCATCCCTCCCTCCCTTCCTCCCTCCCTCCCTCCCTTCCTCCCTCCCTTCCTCCTGCCCCTCCTCACCCCCCCTTTACTCTAATAGCCTTTCAACCTCCCCAATCACAGCGCTGTCCATCAAGCCGAGGCTGTAATCACCCCCGAAGCCAGATTGAATCACGGCACTTTGTCTTACTCGGTGCCGTGTTGTTTCGTCGCCAGAGGAGAGCTTTGCTTGAAAGGGATGGGGAAGGGGGAGGGGAGATGAGAGGAGGATGGGGGATGGGGAGGGAGGGTGATGGGGAGATAGAGAGGAGTATGGAGGGATGGGACAAGGGGAAGGGTAGGGAGTAGGAGGAGGGGAGGAGGGGATGAAGGGGAGGAGAGGGGAGAGAGGAGATGAGAGAGATAGAAGGGGATAGGGTAGGGGGGATAGGGAGGGATTGGGGAGAGGGGGATGAGGAGGAGGTGGGAGGG
>BOPN01006272.1:5000-10000 GCA_017312705.2 Penaeus japonicus
GATGTGATGATGATAATGATGGTGATGATGATGATAATGATGATGACGATAATGATGATAATGATAATGATGATGATGATAGTGATAATTATGATGTGATGATGATAGTGATAATAATGATGATGATGATGATTGTGATAATAATAATGATGATGATAATAGTGATGGTAATAATGATGAAGATATTAATGATGATGATGTGTGTGTGTGGTGTGTGTGTGTATGTGTGTGTGTGTGTGTGTGTGGTGTGTGTGTGTATGTGTGTGTGTGTGTGTGTGTGGTGTGTGTGTGTATGTGTGTGTGTGTGTGTGTGTGTGTGTGGTGTGTGTGTGTATGTGTGCTTGTATGATATGTATGTGTGTGTGTGTATGTGTGTGCGTGTGGTGTGTGTGTGTGTACATACATACATATCTATTTATTGCATATCTGCTTACATAATGACAATAAGGACAACCGCTATAATAACTAGTACGAATATTTGATAAGAACTGATAACATTATTATCGATAGTAATACTAGTAATAATAATAACAATAATGACAATAACGATGATAATCATGCCAACAGAAAGCAATAACAACAAAGATAATAATCATAACAATATTAATGATAATTATAATAACAAACTGTAAAGCTACAACTACACACGTGTATACATAAACATAAACAAAACCTAAAAGAAAAATAATAAAAAATAAAAATAAACAAAGAAATAAGTAAATAAACAAATAAACAAATAGAAAAAAAATAAAAAAATAAATCTATTCTCATAAAGATCTACCGCAAAGTTCAAGAATTATCCTGTTTTTGCATAACCAAGGGGCAAGACCTTCAAAACAGCTGGTACTGGGCAATCTCGCAATCTACCCACATACACACAAAGGGAACAAAATAATAATAACCCGTTAAAGAAACCGTGAGCCCAGATGTTTATTTATCTTCACAGTAAACATAACCTTCTAGTAATTGCTATTAAGTTGCAGTTTGTCATTTGAAAGTGTTTGTATCGGGGTCTTGCGGTATTTCCTAATAAGTACACGACTGTTGTGTTGGGCCGCTTATAAAGAGAGTGAGTGAGTGGGTAAGTGGTTGAGTGAGTGGGTGGGTAAGTGAGTGGATGGGTGGGTGGGTAGGTAAGTGGGTGTTGGGGTGAGTGAGTGAGTGGGTAAGTGGGTGGGTGGGTGAGTGAGTGAGTGAGTGAGTGGGTGGGTGAGTGAGTGAGTGGGTGAGTGAGTGGGTGGGTGGAGAAAGATAGAGAGAAAGAGAGAGAGAGAGGGGGAGGGAGACAGAGAGACAGAGAGAGAGAGAGACAGAGAGAGAGAGAGAGAGAGAGAGAGAGAGAGAGAGAGAGAGAGAGAGAGAGAGAGAGAGAAAGAGCAAGAGAGTTTTAACTCAAAGCTAAGTAATTAACAAATAGATAAGTAAATAGATAGATATTTAGATAAATAAAAAAGCAAAGAGAGAGAGAGAGAGAGATTGGGAGAGATTGAAAGAGATTGAAAGAAAGAGAGAGAGAGAGATGGAGAGAGAGAGAGAGAGAGAGAGAGAGAGAGAGAGAGAGAGAGAGAGAGAGAGAGAGAGAGAGAGAGAGAGAGAGAGAGAGAGAGAGAGAGAGAGAGAGAGAGAGAGAGAGAGAGAGAGAGAGAGAGAGAGAGAGAGAGAGAGAGAGAGATAGAGAGAGAGAGAGAGAGAGAGAGAGAGAGAGAGAGAGAGAGAGAGAGAGAGAGAGAGAGAGAGAGAGAAAAAATAATTCTGGTGCGATAATTTGACAATATATGCTATCATCCCTCCCTGTATACAGCATACTAGCTATTATAACAAGTGTATATTGTTTACAAGTTAGAAGGATTCTATATAAAGCTGTTTAAATGACGTCAGATCTAATTTCGGTTTGGCAGTTCGACCCTGCAAGAGAATAAGACTGTGATGAGGTTGCTATGTTGCAGATTGGATAATTGGCTGGAATTCATCGTTGATAAATATTGAAATCCACCCACTCTCTCTCTCTCTCCCTCTCTTTCTCTCTGTCTAACTCACTCTCACTTTCTCCATTTCTCTAAATCCCTTTCTTCCTTAATATATATTCTCTATATGTCTATCTACTTTTATTTCCCTTTCTTTTTTCTTTAATGCCAGTATATATGGGTGTGTCTGATATTTCAAATGCATGTATGTAATGACACTGTGTGTAACTCTGCGTGTGTGTGGGTGAGCGTGTGTGCGTGCGTTTGGTTTTCTCTCCTCTTTCTTAACTTGCCTCCGTCTAGTTAGTAATATGTATAACAGTTATCTTAATACGATTTTCTATCTCACACACTTATATGTACACGTACAATGTGCATATGAACTTACGTACACGCAGACACGTACATGTACCAACATAATGTACATGGCTTATACAGTGTGCCAACGCACGGGTTCATATTCATATACACAATATTATACAATATATACAACACACATATGTACACACACAAACACGCACACAAACGCTCGCACACACACACACACACACACACACACACACACACACACACACACACACACACACACACACACACATACACACACACACACACACACACACACACACACACACACACACACACACACACTCACTGTATATACATTCTCTCTCTCTCTCTCTCTCTCTCTATATATATATATATATATATATATATATATATATAATATAGATAGATAGATATAGATATATTCATACAAATATATCATTTTCCCTCAATCCTTTTTTCTCTCTTGTCATCGCTCACGTTATAGCCATTAACCAAAGCATATGTCAATATGTCTTCCAATGACATTCTGTCAATCGATAAACCTTTACAAACATTTAAATGTATCATTCGGTAAAAAAACGACATATAAATCCCCACAACTAAACGCAGATTAACCGCACGTCTATGGACCAAAATAATGAACAGAGCAATGCTTTTTGACACAAAGAACTGAGTCACACTACCTGTTTGCGCTTGCATATGACAAGTAAAAAATATCTTGGCCCTTCTGCTCTATTTTCGGTTGATTTTCTTACTTTTAAGGGGATATTTATGTCCGATGGAGGTATATAGGAATCCTTTTTTGTATTATTTTTATGTATGCGTGAAAAAAATATAATAGAGGATGACTATAAACTGTCTAGCGATGCAACAAACTCATTAGATCATTATTCAAGATCAAATTGAAAGGCATGAGAGATGAATTAGGTGTTTGTATTCTAATCACTACGGAAAGAAAGGTACCCGAACAACACCATACTTACAAACGCAATCATGTTTTCTCTTATTATACCAGGTACCGGTCTGAAGTGGAAGAAGAAGGTCAGTCCATTGTATCTTTAGAGGGGAGGTCGACCTGATAACACACCGCCCCCTTCACAAAAGTTAATTCCCCTTCCATTATATAAAAAAAATAATAATAAACACACACCTCATCCCCCTATAACTATACAAATCCCATCGAAAAAAAGGCCTCCACAAGAGTGAAAATGCCCCCAGGATAATGGCAGAAAACGACATTAGAGGTGGCTTTTCTGTGTGTTTCAGACCGGGGCGAGTGGGGAACCCTCCTCCCCTGCCGCTAAAAATAGGCGTGGCTTAACAGTGTGTGTGTGTGCGCAGCTTTTCTAGTGCAGTGAGGTTCTAGTGTGAGCTTGTGGTGGTGAAAGATATAATTTATAAGAATAGAGTTTTAGCTTCGTCGACGGTGGGCTTCTTTTTTTTCGCTATTGAAACCACACTTCCCTCCCCTTGCTCAAAAAAAATGTAAATATGGTAAGTATTATTTTTTTTTTTAGGGGGTAAGGAAGGAAGAAAACGGAATGGAAGCCGGAAAAATGAGATGGTCCCATCTCTTTTTTTTTCTTTTTTTTTATATATATATAAAGACAAATATACATCTGTCCTTTTATTATTGGTCTCATGTGACTCCTATTATACCCGTGGGTGATTGAGATGCAGTTTTGTGATTTGTAAGGGAAAGGTTGTCAATATAATCCTTACCGGCAGATTAAGTCTGGTGTTTTTGGGTTCATTGTGGAATGCTGTTACAAAGTTAGATAAGCACATGGCAGGTTCTTTTCCTCCCATATGACCTGTATTGATTGATGGGAGCTAGAATTGACAGTACGAAGTCTAGATCATAACTGATCATCTGTTAAATTTGAGAAAAAAACGAATATTAAAGGTGGGAAGTGGTGAACCACCATGTAAGCTAACCGTCATTGTACAGATTTTCATTATCTGGTTAGCCAGGTTGATTTTATTTTGTTTTATCATTTTTTAAGATTGCAAAGGATTTCTTTAAGACGTTTTATTCTTTGCCGATTTTTTCCTTGAAATGACATAAGTAGATGAGATGGTAATTATAATTGGTTTCATCCTAAGGTCATGTTAGGTCATTATGGAAGTCCAAAACATAAACTAGGGATTGTATAAGGTTGTTTTCTCTTTTTATTTATTAATTTGATTTAGATTGATAGATTTTTAATCCTGCTTCACATCTTAGTTGATTTTGTGAAGTGTTTATGGAGAATACTAATTGGAGTTTCATTAAGGTTTTGCAATTTGAGAATTTTCAACAGAATTACTGATTATTTTCATCGAATTTCATTGGATTTCATTAGAACATATTACAATTTAAAATCAGTATTTGGTAAATTTGAAACTTAAATGTATTTTATTGTATGATATTAATTGGCGCACTTTTAGTTTTTGTCTTTGAGTAAATTTTCAGTGTGCTGCTTTATTGCTAACTTTAACATTAGTACGATGGATTCCTTTCACCCTCTATTACTTGCATAAAGTAGATATAATCCACAAATCTCCCCCACCCCACCCCCGTATGAAATATGGTTATTAACCCATTTGTCGCAGTATTAAAAAATGGTCTGTGCTGTTTTACATGTCTGGCATGGTGCCATCCGCGTCTATGACCGACTCTGCCTTTGCAGCAAATCATGCCATCCGCTGCTAATGGGTTAATGA
>BOPN01006272.1:40000-45253 GCA_017312705.2 Penaeus japonicus
GTTTATATATATATATATATATATATATATATATATATTTATGTATATTTATGTATATGTTTATATATATATATATATATATTTATGTATATTTATGTATATGTTTATATATATATATATATTTATGTATATTTATGTATATGTATATATATATATTTATGTATATTTATGTATATGTTTATATATATATATATTATATATATTTATTTATATGTTTAAATATGTATATTTATTTATATGTTTATATATGTATATTTATATATATGTTTATATATATTTATATATATGTTTATATATATTTATATATATGTTTATATATATTTATATATATTTATATATGTTTATATATTTATATATGTTTATATTTATATATATTCATATATGTTTATATATATATTTATATATTTGTATATTTACATATATTTATATATATATATATATATATATATATATATATATATATATATATATATATATATATATATATTTATATATATGTATGTATATATATTTATAAATTTTTATTCATATATTTGTATATATTGATATATATATATTTTTGTAAATATTAATATGTATATGTATATATTTATTTATATATATGTATTTATATATATTTATGAATTTGTATATATATATATATATATATATATATATATATATATATATATATATATATAGATAGATAGATAGATAGATAGATAGATAGATAGATATACATTATATAGTAATAATTTCCAATGTGTGCATCATAAGAAAATATGGACATATTATTTTTATATAGTAAAGTCTTGTTAACCCTTTCTGGACGGGTGGTACAGTACTGTACCGCTCATTTAAAAGCCCAGTGGCCGGGCGGCACAGTATTGTGCCAGGCATTTAATTGATTTAGGCCTAATAATTCAAACGCCCCGGCATTGTGACATTCAAGGCTAGAATGCCCCTGCCGTAAATGGGTTAATAAGGTGGGATTACTAAATGTAATAATACAAGTTTACTCTGCTCAGAGCTACCTGAGGGATGTTACATGAAGCTTCTAGGCAGACTGAGATATAAATTGTACTTTTATGGTTTAAAACTATTTTCTGCTTTTGTGCTTGACTTCTCCAAAAATTTGCATAGAAGAAGGCACTTGCCGAAGCCTTGCAGTGGAGGGAGTCCTGACGTAAAACCAATCACGAAATAATGCTTTAGTGTCTTGTGTGTCCTAGGGTATCCTTGCTACGTTATTGTTTATTTATTTTTTTTATTATTATATTTTATTATTATTGCTGTCATTTTTTAAGCCTTGTTTGATGAACAGCATCAGCTGACTTTGCCAAAGATAGAATATGATATCAGTTACAGATAGTATCCCCAACCCCCCCGCCCCCCAAAAAAAAATTTGTATTGCTTTTTAGATCAGCAGGGTCTTTTTTTTTTTGCAAATCCATTTCAATAGACAGATATTTACTTTATTGCACGATGTTCTTGAATTACTGCTTAACCTCTTTCTATTTTTATTATTATTATTTTTTTTTGTGAGCATTCAAGGAATCTGTGATTATGATATTAAAGAGTTGTTCTGTCTGTTGGGTAATTACTGCTAATCCTTTTTCCATTAGCTTTTTATAGTGAGTGTTAGGCTGATTTTGTTCCGCCCTGTACATGATACTGAAAGGATGTGCTACCAATACCTAGCATAAGTCTAGTACAGTCGCTTGTCTGAGTTAAATGTTCTGGAATAGATTACTGGGAATAATTTTTTTTTGTGTGTTTTGTTTGTATAAAGTGAACTTGTATTGAAATGAAATAGTGGCGAGAACAATGCCAAAAAAACATCATTTGATAGAAATGAACTAAATCTTATCATTTACATTTACAGTTTAAATGGAAAAATACTTTATTTGCCAAGACTCCTTATGATTCTTTTATGTCCCTGGCTTTGTAGTTTCTCGACATGCATAGATAGTTAGAACAACAAATATGAAAAATTTCCAGTTAATATGATGACAAAAATCCAGACTTGGATTTTTCTCTTGGTGTAAAACACTCCAAAAAATTAAGTATTATTATTAATTCCCTTTCATTTTTTTTTTTCCTTAACTTTTAGCAACCCAACAGACACGCATACAGTATATGCTTCCAGTAGCATATTATTAACACCATTATCTTTATTGCCTGTAAGTAAATGAACCCTATTTCTTCTTTTCAGTCTAGTCCTAATAGTGCGGAAGTGTCTGGCTCACCCTCACCAGCCCCCAGTAGTATTGGTAACAATGCACCCAAGTACGGAACTTTGGTCCCTAACAGGTGAGGAACCTTGTCGTCTTCTTCTTTTTGCTGTTTTTGTAATTATCATTGTTTTTGTTGTTGTTGTTATTACTGTTGTAATTGTTGCTGGTTTTATTATTGTTATTTTTATTGTAATGATGATCTGATGATAATAGTAATAGTAGTTATTACTGTATAATTATTATTTTTTAATTTAATTGTTATTTATATAATTATTTATATTGTTTATGTAATTATTTGTTGTATTATTTGTTATTATTATTATTATTTATACTACTATTGTTTTATTTATTGTTTTTATCATCATTATTACTATTATTATTATTTGTTTGTATTGTTATAATTATTTATAAATTTATATTTTTATTTCTATTTTTATATTCAAATTTTAATATTATTGTTATTATTGTTGTTGTTATTATCATTATTATTGTTATTATAATTATTATTGCTATTATCATTATTGCTATCATTATTATTGCTATTATCATTATTGCTATCATTATTATTTATGTTATCTATATTATCATCATTTATATTATCATTATTTGTATTATTGTTGCTATTACTGTCATTGTCATTACTGTTATTGTTATTACTGTTGTTGTTATTATTATTATTATTTTTGTTATTATTATTATTATTATTATTATTATTATTGATAATATAAATAATAGTAATAGTAATAGTAATGATAATGATGGGGATAATGATAATGATAAAAGGGGTTAATGATCATGTTACTATTTTTATTATTATTATTGGCAGTGTAATGATATTGTTGCATATATTGTCATTAGTATTATCATTATTTCTTTATGAATATCATCATCATCATCATCCTTATCATCCTTATCATCATTATTAGTGTTTTTATTGTTTTTGTCCTCATTTATTTATCCTTTATCATAATTATTATTATTATTATTATTTGTTTTATAATAATAATTATTATTATTGCAATTATTATTATTAGTATCATTATTATTTGTTTTATTATTATTGGTATTATAATTATCACTATTTTTTTTTATTATTATTATTATTTTTTTTTTTAGATATAATTTCTATTGTTATTATAAATTTACCAATAATAGTACTTTTTGCATTTTTTTACATGAATAGTTTACTCCAATTCTTCAAACAAACTATTAATGCTCATAATGGAATATTACATAAGCATTGATATTAATGTTTCTACTGTTAATATTATTAGATTATGGACATTAATATTATTACAATATTATTATATTGATAATAGTTGATGGTATCATTATTATTTTTATTATTGTTAACCATTGATATTATGTCTTATAGCTTAATTTGTGTTATGATATGAATATTAATCCATTGATATTATTACATAGGTAACCTTATTATATTAGTAGCAATTTAATATTATTGCATTAGTGTTGTTGAAATGTTGCTGAAAAGAGTTGGTGTCATTATTATTTTTGTCATTATCATTGTTGTATACTATGTCATTTATTTTATTATTATTATTATTATTATTATTGTTATTACTATTATCATCATATTACTACTATTGTCATTATCATCATCATCATCATATTAGTATTATCATATTATTATTATTATTATAATTATGATTGTTACTCTTATTATATTCTATTAATATTGTATTAATTTTTGCTATTATAATTATTGCTATTATTAATTTTATTTATGTGGATGCTTGGGGAAAGGGGTACTTAACCCACACATGATGCGCCCTCATACGATCTGATGTAGTATTGCACTAAATAATTAGAATTGATGATATTTTTGGGATCTACAGGTCAAAATCTCCATTATGAGACTTGAGTTACTTAAAGGTTAAAGGCGCTAGTTTTAATTAGGTGACACAATCAAGGGGGTTTGTAAAGCAATGGTTGTTACTAATTTTTTTTTTTTAACTTTTATGAATTATCATGAAAAGTTCTCATTATCATTGTTTTTATTATGATATATATTTTATTTTAATTTTTTAGATTTTGGAATTACTGGTGTAGTTTTAGATTTTTCTCTCTTTTTTTTTTAATCCATATTACTTTTTCTGTTAATAAAGTTATTTTTTCTATAAATACATTGTATGTGTTTGAATATGTTAGATGTACAATTGTATGTGTATATATATCCTGTATTAGAACTATTTGATTCAATATCAATGAATAATGATATTTTTAAAAAATCTTGTTATTCTTATTATTTTATTGATTAGTATTATATTTTCTTCATTCTTATTACTTCTTTCATCATTGATCATTATTTCTATTGTAATTGGTTATTACTTTTTATCAGTTGTTATCTTAGTAATTACTTGTTAATAGTAATTTAAGATCACTATTGATATAATGGGATACTCGTCACAATGCTGCCACCTGGTTATTTTCCCTATAGCCAGGAGGCTCCTGCCTATAGCCAGCACTAATAACAAAGAACACCTGCTCTTATCATGAATTCCATACATGACATGTGTGCGATTAGCTTTTTATACCCAATTACTTGCCACATGACCTTTCATGCAAATAATTTATTCATGCTTGCCTCTTTTTCCGCAGAGTGTTTGTCGGTGGCATCTCCGCCAGCACGACAGAGCAGGACCTTCTGGAATTATTTTCACAATATGGGTCAGTCAAAGCGACCAAGATTATCAGTGACCGGGCTGGGGTGTCTAAAGGCTACGGCTTTGTCACCTTTGAGACGGAAGAGGAAGCTAGGAGACTTACGCAGGAGGTGAGCAAGGGTGTGGCTCTTTCCCTATCACAGTTTCCTCACTCTCTGTCTCTGTCTCTGTCTCTGTCTCTCTCTCTCTCTGTCTCTCTCTCTCTGTGTCTCTCTCTCTCTCTCTCTCTCTCTGTGTCTCTCTCTCTCTCTGTCTCTCTCTCTCTCTGTCTCTCTCTGTCTCTCTCTCTCTCTCTCTCTCTCTCTCTCTCTCTCTCTCTCTCTCTCTCTCTCTCTCTCTCTCTCTCTCTCTCT
>BOPN01006272.1:51703-61703 GCA_017312705.2 Penaeus japonicus
GAGGGGTCAATACCCTTATATCCAAAACGGTATGAAGATAGACTGCGCTGAATCTGTTTGTGTTCTTTATTTTCATATCGTACCGCCCATCTTTCAGACATATTCGCCACGCTTAGTAGAGAGCAGCAACAGCGTAGTAGGAACTGGTGGACCAGTATTCTTTGGAAATGCTGCGACATACACCACATACGGGAGCACAGTGCCGGTTTTGGCGCCAACAGAGTACCCAACATTCCCTCAGACCCCGGCAGCGGCGCCCACAACGCCTTCAGCTTATCCGACCATCATGTATCCGCAGCCTGTGTACTACCCTCAGCAGTACCAGTATCAGCCAACGGTTTGTATTTGTCTCTCTCCGGTCTTGAGGAATTGGTGCGGAGTTTAGGGTGTGCCATTTTTAGGGAATTGATAGGACGTTTCAAACTATTTATTTTGGCGGTAGGTAGCAGTTTTGTGTACACACAGTACATACATACATACATATGTAAGTACATATATACATACATACGTAGCAGCAGCAGCAGCCTGTATCATTCCACCGTATACATATATATGTACATATATGTAAATTATACATATATCAATACATATGTATATTACAAGCATAATCACAAGCATAGATGGCACCACTTTCACCTTGCACAAGCAAGAAGGAAAGTCTTGAAGGCTTGCACGTCCATGGTCTCTACCAAGCACATTCTTCATAGCGATGATTCACAGCAACCTCCCGCTCTAAAGTACTGGCGGTGCAGAATCTGGAAGGAGAATGAGGTGACCCAGACCATGTGTAATGGCTGCAGCATGCCACTGTGCCAGTATGGCTGCTCTGTACTGTGGTACTCACAGGTCTCCTTCCATTTTCCATATCCATGTTGTTGTTTTTTCTTTGGGGATGATTATTTATTCTTGTTTGTTTATAAAGGTACACAAATACAAAATTAAAGTTGCTTTTTATCTTCCTATAAACTAATACTGATACAACACCAAGAGTAAAACACATAATAAGCTGCTATGGACTCTCTGCTGCAATTTTAGTCTATTACAAAATTGATATAGCCTGTGAAATGTCACAAAGTAAAAACCTGTCAAAAGCAGACCAGTATTTGATATTTGATATTTATACGTCGTTAGTTTTTGTCACTGATTTAAATACCAGTAATGCAGATAAAAGAATAAGGGTTTCTTCAAGGACTGAGAACCTCCTGTTTCATGGTAGATCTTCCATTTCAGCAAACCGTCCAACCACAGTGGGGTGCTGCGCCCCAGTGGAGGTGGATCACCCCTGGCTCCTACCCTCAGGTAAGAATAAATGGTTTCCATTATCTTCTTTCTGATAATAAAAGAAAAAAAAAATCTACCCCAATCCCTTTTTTTATCATCAGTGCTGGTTCTTTATAGTCTAGAATCTGGGGGTAAACGAATGTGCGGTCTTTAGCTATGTTTATATTTTTCCAATATATTCAGTTGGATTACTTTGGTCAGCAGCAACCTGGAGGAAGCTACATTCCCAGTGATGGGATGTACACGCAAGCCTCTACTACCTACATTGTACCTGACAGAACCTATTGAGCGGTCCCCAACGCCCAACATTGTGAGGAACTCGTCTTTTGATACAATTTCAGTTGCCTGGCTTTTGTTGTGGAGTTCATGCTACCAGTTATTGCCTGCATTTCATGGCTTGGGTTCTCTAGCATTGATAACTTTTGTTGCTGCCTTGAATAACTTAATCTAAGTGCTTGCTTTTATTGCTGTTTTTCTATTGCTTCTTTTTTTTTCCTCCATGTTCATTTATATTTTTTCCTCTTCTTTTTGACTTTTATTACACTTTTATGTTTATTCCTCTTCCTTTGCTGCTTACTCATGTTGTCATACATTACATTCTTTTATTCTTGTCCCTTGTTCTCTTTTAATCACTGCTGCTCATGCTACACTGTTTGTTTGGCTTGCATGGTGTTTTTTGTTGGGAAGTGTTTGGGCTCAAATGCATGAATTTTGAGACCTTTTTTTAATTTTGAAGGAAAGATAGCAAAATTAGAAGGAATATGATAGAATTTTCAAACTGTCCAGAGGCATAACAATATTTCTGCTTCTTAGGGGGGTGGGATGTATATATGAATATAAAGTTAAAACAGAACTATCATTCATTACTTTATCATCAATTATTATTAAGCCATTAATGACAGGGCTGTTTGGCTCCAAATGGTTGAAACACGGATATATTAAGCCTAACACCAAGTGCTATGCATCCGATCACCCGGCCCGCCGGCCAGGAGGATAGCCATGGGGAAATATCTCGTCCCCGGCTTCTGACGCTGCCACCTTGACGGGATATCTTGTCTAGAATTCCCCCGTCGGGGATGGGTTAAGAAATTTAAAAAATCAACTCCCCAGAAAAGACCTTTTTGCAATTTACACCATCTTAGAGACACTAAGGTTTCACCATTAGTATTAAGGAGCATTTTCAACAAAACCATGGATCTTACATTTGTAGATAGTGCTAAGAAAATATGAAAAAAAGAAAAGAAATTGTTAAGTTGCATTTCAAAAGCAAATAATCCCATATTTTGATGCAGTGACCACCAAAAATCCTGCCTCTCCGGAAGTGCCTTTTTTTTTTTTGGGGGGGGGGGGGCACTGAAAACTGAAATGCACAAATTCAAAATGTATTCAACAGGGCAATGTCATATGCAATACCTAGATCCCCCATTCAAAAACTGTGAACCCATTGACAACTGGGCTATTTTGGCTCTAAATGGTTGAAATGCCGGATATTCTAAAGCATAAGCCTAACGTCTTGGGATTCTTGGCCGCACTAGCCGCGGGCAAACGCTGTACGCCCAATTACCCGGTGTGCCGGCCTTGACTAAATATCTTGTCGCTGGCGTCTGACCCAAAAACCACTAAACGTGATAACAAGTCAACCGGCGTGAATGGCTTAAAGTTATATAAGCTTGCATAAAGATAGGATGATGCAAAATTGTATGATTTTTTTCAAATGGAAAACTTAGTGAACCTGTTTCCATCAGATATATATATATATATTATCTACCAAAACAATGAATAACCCCCCCACCCCCACCCCCTGCCCAATAGGGTAGCTGTGTACAGTACACCATGTAAGCATAGAACCTATTTTAAGTGCATGCGCTTGTGCTGTGTGAGAGGCAGATGGGGGTATTAATCATTTTTATCAGCTGTGTCATATTTATTACTACCATTTTCATCAGTTTTATTGTTGATAGATACAGGTATGTTATATTGCATTAAGTGAGGTAATTGCTAACAAGCATAAACGACCTTGCTTGGTACTTTCACATTCTCACCTGAAATTTAAATTTAAGCAGAAAAGTGGTTTGGTTGTACTTAAGGCATGTATATTAATTATTGCATGGGCACTGCCCTAGGGTAACTACTGGTTTTTAATGTGTGTGTATGTATGTATGTGTGTGTATGTATGTATGTGTGTGTATGTATGTATGTATGTATGTATGTATGTGTATATATATATACATATATATATACATATACATATACATATACATATACATATATATATACATATATACATATATACATATATACATATACATATACATACATATGCATATGCTTATACATATGCTTATACATATACATATACATATACATATACATATACATATACATATACATACACATACACATACACATATATACATACACACACATATTTATATATATATACACATATATATATATATATATATATATATATATATATATATATATATACATATATATATATATATATATATATATATAGATATATATTATAATATATTCTAATTTTGTTTTTGTCAGTTGAAGTTATTTAATGTTGTCAAATCTTGTTACTTTGTTAATATAAAGATGTATGCAAAAAGTTCAACAGGTTTTCATATAACTATTTTATTTATCATCATTTCATGCTGGAACAAGTACAAAGTTTTAGGCTTTGTTTACTTTTTTTTTTTATTATACACAATTATGTTTTATTATGTGTCTATTTGCAATACCCATTTATTTTACACTTGTACTGTAGGTTTGATACCTCTGCCATTTCTTTGGATCCCTCCCAGCCTGAGTGTAACTCCCCATGTGTGGCTGAGCCCAGCAGTCCACCGCATGGGGACTTCACCACAGCTTCTGCCGTGGGAAGCCTGCCCTTCGCCTCTACCCCTGTGTCCCTGGCTTGCCCCTCTACTCCCACCACCACAACCACTACTGTCGGCAACTCCACTTCCACATCTGCAGCAACAAAAACGGTGCATGACTCCTTGCTGCAGATCAAACCCCTCGCCTCCACCAGCGTTGCTGCTGCCACCACCAACGGAAAGAATCCTCAAGGAACTACAAGGCCAAAGCCTGTGGCACAGGACTTTGTCACTCTGGCCTCAGACGTCGATAAGAACAATAACACAACTGAGGTAAGTTGCTATTTGATTTTCTGAATGCAATACAATTATGGTGTTTTTTGTGCTTTTGATGAGGTAAATGGAGATATTAAGCCTAATATCAGAGGGTAATCCTCTTTTCATTGTTGGGTAAAGTTTTGAAAATGTTAAGATTAGTAGAGGTCCTAAACTACTTCTGTTGACTGAGTGTGATGTGTGGCAGGACAGCAAGGTGGGTGGGGGAAGCGGCGACGGCACTTCTCCCAATACCCTGCAGACATCCCACCAAGGTTCCTTCGCTCTCGACCAGCTCGGCGACAACCACTGCCACAGCAGCAACAGCAGCATCAACAGCAGCCACAGCAGCAACTCTTCAGCAGTCTCGAGCATTATGAATACAGCAAGCAAGAGCAGTTACAGCAACAGCAACAGTACACACACCAGGCCCCCAAAGGACAGTGGTTCATTGATTCACAAGAAAAGGATGGAGGAGACTGGTTTGGAGAAGACTCCAGTCGAGAGGAACATGACGAAGGCAACCCCAAGGCCTGTGAGCCTGCCTGGTGGTGCAACCAGCCCTTCGTCCCCATGTGGGGTTGGGTCATGTGTGGACCCTACCAACCAGCACAGCAGCACACAGAAGGCCATGAAGCCAATGGTTTGGAATGGTTGGATGCCCATGACAACCAAGATCGGATGGGGGTCCCAGCTGGGCCCGTCATCCTTGTGTCCCCACCACAGTGGGGCGATGACCCCCGTACCTGCCAGCCCAATGCCTTTACAGGCATCTCGCATGCTAATGTCCCCTTCATGGACTTCCCTTGGGTGGCCCCTGACTCCTCCACCTACCTGCCCATTAACCCCCAAAGCCAGCAACAGCACCAACAGCAGCACCAGCAGCACCAACAGCACCAGCAGCAGCACCACCACCACCACCAACAACAAGCACACCTGGTGGCCTCAAACGGCCTGCTCACCCCACAACGCATCTCCAGCCTCCACCAGAGCCCCATTACACCTGAGCTCCCAAGTCCTGGAGTTACCAGTCGACGAGGCATCCTCCTTGGCTCCCCCAACCAGTCCTCCTACAGCCCTCAGCAAGGATACAACATTGTTGTTGTCAGCAACACAAACCAGCAACAATGCCAGCTCAATGACTTCTACCAGCAGCACACCCAGCACCAGCAGCAAGAACAGCAGTCCCATGAGCAACCGTACCCAGGCGATGGGTGGCTCTCCGAACCCATTCCAGGCCCAGTTCCCTGGGAGTGGGGTAAATCAAGCGACATATGGGTATATGAACCAAAATCCAGTTGTGATGATGCCCTACTACCAGTGTGGGGGGACAGTCGGACCCTACTACCAGTGGCCCTCACCAATGATGATGCAGTGGCCTATGATCCCTCTGCCATCAACACATTACAATGCCCAGAGTCTGACCCCAACAACAACATCCCCGGGAATGTCTGGGCAATACCCTCATCTGTCTGCTGTGCCCCTCAATCCTCACAGCCATGGGCCCAGTGTTCCCTCCAGTCTGCAAGGGGTAGCCTCCAAGTCCATGGAAGAAATGATCAACCCTTGCAACAGCAGCAACAGCAGCAGCCCTCCTCATGGTCACAACAATGGCAGTCACAGTTGCTTGAGCAAAATGAATTCACACATTGGTATGCCAGTGCACCCCCAGGCCCAGCAAAGTCAGGAGACTTTGTCTGGGATGCTAGTTGTGGGCCCCAGGCGGGTCGATGGCCACAGGTTAACCCTGTCTGACTCGCCCCGGAAGTACCACTCATCGCCCCATAAGGCAATTCCTTCTCCCCGCAAGTTCCCCCATCCCCTTGCTCCTCCAAGCCCCAGGGACCCTCTCCCAGAAAGGCGTTCCTTTAGTTCTCTCACAGAAGCAAGTTTAAGGGCACTGCCGACTCTCCGCGATGATCACTGTGCTTTAATGCCAATGACACCACCACCCACACCACTCCTGGAAACTGACTTGCATGAAGCAGATGTTGGCACTTTGAGTACTTCCTAACTGCTGTCTTACTATGCAAAATGGAAGATAGCAGTTGTTGACCAAATTTGATGAGATTTCATATTTAAGTGCTATGGGTAAAGGATGATGGAAAATGTTAGAAAGACCTTTTTTCCTTATTTTTTGTGATTTGTGGGTTAACAGGAAAGAACATCACTAACGGCAATAATTGCCCCAAGTGTGCTTGACTGTGTTCATTAGGATAAGTTCTCCTAGAATGTTTTCTAGGAACATATGGTTGTGTTTTCATGTGAATATACTGTGGCTATGTGATTGTGCCAAAGTTCACACCTCACCCACTTGCTTCCCATCTCTCACCCCTCTCCACATTCAGTACTAAAACCCAGGTAAACACACATGTTGATCTCCCTTTTAGGATTCATGCTCTGTCATTGTATAACATTTCAACACCATCCTGCATGTGATCCGGCGAATAGGAGATGTTACACTGAGATTTCCACGTCTTTTCTCTGTCATTCTTGTTCTTTTCTTTTCCTTCTCGTGTCTTTCCTGTCTGTCTTCATGCCACTTAGTTTAAGGACTTTGTGTATGAGGAGAATATATCGGAACTACAATTGTTTGTTATTCTGTAATATTGTTTAAACTATTTTGTCTAATTCTCTTAGGAGCCATCCATTTCATTTTGTACAATATTCAAATACATCAAATAGATCTTTGTTCAGTAACAAGGATAACAACCCAAGTCATTTGATACAGAGAATTCATAATGTATTCCATTCAGCACAATATTGTTAATAATATGAATCTAATAATGGGGAAAATCAATATTATATCATATTTTCCCATGTTTAAGGCAGAGTTTTGCATGCACTTTGTTGTTGGTGATGGCATTAAACTGGGAAATGTGATGAGTAAGAAAAAAATGGAAAAAAATATTTTAAAAAATCATTTAAAAAAAATGAAAGGAAGTTTCCATGCATCTATAGTTGAAGTTGATGAATGTTCTAATTAATAGAAAGTGGTTAAAATTATCCTAATTTGCTCACATGTTCTCAGTACATCAGAACTAAACAAATCTTGAGGAGAGAAAAAAAAAAAAAAATGAATATAAGGGCCAGGGGAGGGAAGATAACACTAAGGCGCTTTGGGAAACATTTTTCCCACTTTCCATGTAAATCTGTGCTCTGCTGGTCATTATGAGAAATTTTACTTGCAAATTGCCCTCATATATTTGAAGTATGTATATATGTATGCACATATATAAATTATTATGAATGAATTACAAAACAAACATGTGTTTTTTTTATGCACATACATGCAAGTATACTTATACATATAAATAGCAATCATAAACATACACTTAGACATACTTTAGGATGACAAAAAATAAAATACACAAAAGTCTATTACGAGTTGAGATAAATTCTAAAGATGAAAACCAGAAGGATTTTGATGAAACATCTTCAAAGAAATATATTTTGTGTATAGTGGTTTTTCTGTCATTTGATCAACACCTTAGTAGTAATGGCATTTATATATATATATATATATATATATATATATATATATATATATATATATATAAAATGAATGAATGAATGAATAAATGAATAAATAAATAAATTTAAAAAGATAATGTGCATACATGTATATATGAGATGTGCTCCAAGAGAAAATTTATTCATTAGAAACCATTAAATCTGTATTTTGAATGAGAGAAGTATGAGTATATGAAAACCCATAGAATTATATTTGAGAATTTTAGTTAAACTGACCACATAAGGTTGTGCAGAGGTACTCTGACTTGTTTTGACATGTTTCATGTTTATTATAGTTCTATTTGCCGTTTTCCATATAAGCCTATGTATGAGATATATTTATAGAGAAAAGATATCCATGTCAGACTTAGAATGTTAAATTACTATTGTAAACATTGTATTATGGAAAACAGGAAGAGGAACCAAAGATGTTTGTTAGGATATTTGACAGGGAAGCGATTTTATACTTTGAAGGTAAAACCTTGTTTTGTATGTGGTAAAGAAATGGTTTTCTCAAACTTTACCATTCTTTTAGATTGTGATAATGGTAGATCTTTTTTTTTTTTTTCACCCTCCCCTCTTGCAAGAGACTTTTACAATAATATTTAGAAATTAGGATACATTCACATGCAGAATCTTTGATGCTTGAAAATTTTATGCCATGGAACCTTTGACAATTATGAGGATGGATTTAAATTCCATGACAATGCATTTAACTTATTACGCAGAAGTGATACATCAATTGCATACAGAGTATAAGTCTACCATCACATGTTATATTGCCAAATCATAATGTTTATGAGAATGAGGTGTGTTGCGAATGGAAACTATATTGTTATTATTTGTTATGAATAGCCTGGGAGGTCCAGTGTGTCACGTTTTCATTGTTATGTGAAGAAAGATTGTTTTGTATATGCCAATTGAGAATATTGCATTGGTGTTACTTTCCCTCCTTTAATTATCATGGTGCAATAATGTCATTATTTTATTTATTTTATGTATGTTTTAAGCAGAGATCTATCAAAATTTTATTTATAGACTATATATGCTGTAAGCAAATGAACTTGTAATATTCCCTATAGGTTGTGAGTCGTCCTTTCTGAAAAAAATATGCGAAGGTGACAACACGTTCAATAGGTTAAGCGCAGTAACTTGGGAAATGCCTCTTTAAACGACAGCAACAGTGTATTGTTATCCAAAAGGTGGAGGTATTTCTGCTCGCATATAATCATCCTCTACTATGTATCAAGTGTTTTTTCTTTTTTTCTTTTCTTTTTTTGTACTTTGGAGAAACTTGTTTAGTAAGAATGCAAAGAAGAAAAATGTTTGACTGCATTTTCATTCAATATAATTGTTCAACTACATGATTCTAAGTTTATTTATTTTTTATTTTTTTTATTTTTTTTTTCACTTTTGAAAAAGGAGCAAACATACTTGCCATTTGTGTGTGTGTCACCATTATTTGTTGCTTTGTATAAATAATTTGAATAATTTTGGATAACAAGCATGTGATGAATATTGGTTGTATTTAAGTATTATACACAACACTATTAAAGTTATCTAATGTGTACCAAAGGCTTAGGCTGGTTGGCAGGACTTGTTCACACATCCTGCCATTATCGGAACACTGAAAATCTGTTTTCAGTGTGGTATTTAGGAGTTCCCTTCTTATTTCTTTGGATGAAGGTTGAAGATAACATTTTGTACCTCCTGTTAATGTTAAAATTAATAAAAGTTTGGGATAAATGTGGGATGAGACTATGGGCCTGTGAATCAAGGAAGCTAGTCGTGTACTTCCTCGTGTGAGTAAATTAAGCTATCAGATCGATCTTTCATTTATCCAACCTTTTATCACTGAACTTGAATTGAAGCTAAGGATTTCCGCTGCTGATATAACGGTTCAGTATCAGCAGTTGCTTTTAATTTTCTCTTTAAGATGATATGAATGTTATTACTGTTTTTTTATTTCAAAAACGAAAATAGGAAATTTATCTGTCTGGATAATATGAAAAACTACATTATAGTAGTTATTAACCCACTCACGACGGGGGCATTCCAAC
>BOPN01006273.1:15000-20000 GCA_017312705.2 Penaeus japonicus
AGTAATAATGATAATAATGATAATGAAAATAATAATAACACTAATAATAATAGCAATAATAATAATAACAATAATAATAATAACAATGTTAATGATAACTACTATAATAACTACTACCATTATCATCATGAATAATAACCATCATGAAACAGAATAATCACAGACGTAATCAGATTACGCACGGTAAAATCTTGCAATTAGCAATCAAGTGCACCGTTGACAAGGGATACGACGGCACTTTGGGAACGTCAAAGAGGTTTTCTTGCTTGGTTGAATCTTTCGTTCACATACATAGCCTTTTCGCACATGCAACTTTCTTCATGTATGGGATACATGACATATATAGATATATACAGTATATATATATATATATATATATATATATATATATATATATATATATATATATACACATACATATATATATATATATATATATATATATATATATATATATTTATATATATATATATATATAGATAGATAGATAGATAGATAGATAGATAGATAGATAGATAGATAGATAGATAGATAGATAGATAAATAGATAGATAGATAGATAGATAGATAGATAGATAGATAGATATAGATAGATAGATAAATAGATAGATAGATAGATATAGATAGATAGATAGATAGATAGATAGATAGATAGATAGATAGATAGATAGATAGATAGATAGATAGATAGATAGGTATATATATATATATATATATATATATATATATATATATATATATATATATATATATATATATATTTATCTATATATTTTGGTTACTTTGTAACAGTTTTGGCATGAGACACGCTAATGCCTCATGCCGGGGCCATGAGGCATCTATCTATATATATCTTCATTGATATAATCAGAGGACACAAGACCGGAATGACTGGAAAAGATTGAGAGAGGCCTACGTCCTGCAGTGGATTGATACAGGCTGATGATGATGATGATGATATATATACATATATATGTATGTATATATATATAATATATATACATATATATACATATATATACATATAAACATCCATATATCTATATCTATCTTTGTATATATGTCGGGGATGTCACTTACATTATTTCATCACTTTATTCATAACTTCCATCTTGGTGACTGAAATTCTGTTTCATCTCCCATCATAAGGTTCTGGAGACATTGGAGTCTATGGCAGTGCCCACCACTCTGACAGGCTGTATCATTATAGATAGAAATAATTAGGCTATAATTAGGAGTTAATTGTACTTCTAGAGAAAGAACAACAATTAATAAAAAAATAACAAAGCAATGCGATTTTGTCTCCCGCTATAATTACCCCATCTGGCAGACAGCTGGTTCGCAAATCCGTTTTCTCCAGATTCTAATATTTATGTGACCGTTCGTTTTTTTATTAATAGGCAATGTCTTTTCGGAAACTGGTTCGTTGTTTAATTTATATGCAACAAATTATTCCGAGGTAGTTTTGATTAGAATAATGAAATAATTCAATAACCACTTTATTCCAGAGAGAAATACCACCATGCCACATTTAACATGGTAAAGTTTGAACAATATACTAAATAACCTCTTTTAAACCTATCAACACACACACACACACGCACACACACACACACACACGCACACACACACATATATATATATATTATTCTTTTTCCTTTCTATTGCCCCTTTTCTCAGAAAATAATTGTAACGTTTAATGCAAATAGTATAAAAAATAACCTTACTTCAAATGAAGGACCAAAGTACCACCAGAATTAAAATGAATAATTAGGTTGAGTATATATATGTATATATATATATATATATATATATATATATATATATATATATATATATATATATTGTCCTTTTCCTTGGGAAAAGGATAAGCCAGATTTGAGGAGCAGATACTTCGCCAGGTTTCTATGTACTGTAGCGAACCCGACTGTATCAGCGAGTGCTTACCCGTGAGAGTACCGACGAGTGTTGACTCGCACTGAGCTTGGTCCTTACCCACCATGGCGCCCATCTACAGCAGTGCACGCCAGGCGACAGTGCAAACTCACGAGCTTTGATGGGGCTCGATCTGCCTACCACGAGGAAGCGAGGCCGGGACACTTAGGTGATTCACCAGAGAGAATGACTCTTGACGGACAAGCCAATAATTATTTTTCCACCCAAATAAAAAATAAACATTAATTCTGTGGATTTCTCTAAATATCCTAGTGCTGCTAAATATGATTAAATTCCACATTTTTTAAATTAGATTTGTAAACTGAGTTAATACCAAATAATACACTGAACATTGTGTCAGTTAAACAAAATCCAAAGTTTAAGTGGCCCTTTTTCTCTTTTACATTTTCCGTTTCTGTATATACTTAGTAAAATGATTCATGTTAGCCTATATATATATATATATATATATATATATATATATATATATATATATATATATATATATATATATATATATATATATGTATGTATGTATGTGTGTGTGTGTGTGTGTGTGTGTGTTCGTGTGTGTGTCTGTGTGTGTGTGTGTGTGTGTTTGTGTGTGTGTATGTGTGTATGTGTGTTTATTTGTGTGTGTGTGTGTATGTGTACCTATATACACCTGTATAAGTGTGTGCGAGGGCATGAATAAAACCATGAGTGTACGTAAACAGATGCCTCTTAGCATCTATTAAGATTAAACTCCTAAGTCTTGCTGCATTTCTAAATCCCCTCCCTGGCAGCACCCGCTAGTTTCCGTAAACTTCTTGGGTGATTAAAAACTTTTATGTGCAGCCTGTTGCTCCGTACTATTTAGACGTATTTCCTTTGGATACAAGAGAGAAGTGGGCGTTACATCCATGCTACGTCTACATGATTTTGTAAATGTTTACCTGTGTCACTGCCATGCAAATAAATTGTTTTGTTAGGTACTGTACTGCACTGCATTGTAGAAACGCAAGAACACGTAAAACACCTTTTTTCAATGTATCTTCGTATTTATTTTGCTTTCATTATTATCTTTCTTTCTCTTGCGTGTCTTATATTTCTTCAGTTTCTTACGTCTTAAAAGGAGACATTTTGAAGATTTAATACACTGTTATATCGACGATTCATGTCTCTTTCACTGTTTAGTTTGTTATTTGTGGGATGAGTTTAGTTATAGATACTTTGTTTTTTTATTACTATTATCATTGCCACTAATTATAAGGATTATATTGATAATTATTAAATCAATGAGGATGATAACAGGCGTAATGTTGATAGTGATTATGGCAATACTAATAGTGATGATAAGAGTCGTAATATCAAAAGAAATAAAAATAGTGATAAAAAGATAGTAATAATAATAAAAAAACGATAGTAATGAAAACATTAATAGTAATAAAAATGATAAGAATGATAATGATAATAGTGATAACAATGATAATAATAATAACAGTGATGACAACAGTACTAGCAATTAAGATAATGAAATAAAACAAAAATAGTTATATCATCTTCACCATCAATAAATAGAGCCAGTATTGACCTCCCTATCTTGATCTACACACTCAACCATATAAGCCACTCCACTCCACCAGAAGAGGCTTAGATCCCCTTCCTGCAGCCCAAATGGACGGGATTCTGGAACTACTTGTTTTAATCCCATTTCTCGAAAACTAAGATCCACTTGAAGTGCCTAGTTTATTTTGAATGGGATTGAGTCATTGTCTTGACCTTCTATTTTCCTTTAAGCTGATCCACTTTGCACTCTGTTGTCATTTATTTTTTATATTAATATACGTTGTTGTAGGGTAGTTATGAAGAGCTTACTCATTGGAAACGATGTAAAAGATATTCCACTTCGGTAATCGATTAATTTTGCATGTCTGATGTTGGATGTGTCTGTCTATGTTGACGTCATCAAAAGGCACTTATGTCTACTCCGAAATCTTCTTTCTATGTGTCAATCTTCGTTTCATTTTCATGGTCTATCTTCTCGTAAAGACCCATTGGAAAGCAGTCTTGTTTCATATACGTCTTCTTTCAATTTAAAGTTAAGAATACAAGTTCGTAATTCGTGTTTAATCTGAAGGTGAAGAATTGAGGGAAAAGTTTACAAAACCGTCGAGTTCACTTTGTAGGTCGAGTGATGGACCGCCACATCTTGTGTGTACTTGCTTAACTTTATATACGCTTTACGATGTGCAAATTCCTAAGACAACTCGAACATCCAATTGCAATTCTCCGGGTGACGTCATTGCATTAGTAGAGCCAAATCACTTCTGTATGACCTCCGGAGTCCTTTAATTAATCCCATTCCCAAGAAATTGAGATTCACATGAAGTACCCAGTTCATATTGCATAATACAGTGTCATTCGTTTCGGAGGGAAGTGGGCGAGCGACGAGAGAATTCTGGATAAATGGGAGAATAATTGATTGGAGGGAAGAGGAGAAGGACGGACGGAATATCATTGAATAACTTTTCGTTATCAGATGAAATACTTCATTGCATTATTTCGTGGCATTACTCTCATTAGTGAGAGTGAATGGATGGGTCAGTATTAATTACCTAATAGCATCAAACTGGGTACAACAAATATTGCTTTGTAATATCCAAATAGGTATGACAGTATTTCATAGCATTAGTCTCACAAACAAAAACACACCAACGCACACATTAAAAAAATAACAACATATACATTTGCTGATCACAAGAGTGATAATAAAGATGATAACAATAATTGATAATCATAACATGGTAACATTGATTATAACGATAATGATTATGACAATGATAATAATGTTAAAGAATAATAACAGTACCAATAACAAATGATGATAATGATGATGGTGATAATAATGATGATAATCATGTGGCATCAAATATTAGATAAACAGAATTCAGACCAGTGGTTCTTCACCGTTTTGTCCTGAATGAAAACTTTCTAAAAGAATATCAACTGTGGTCAGACATATTCATACTTCCTTTTCTCCGAGCTTGTGCTAAAATCCCCCACCCCCCCTCTGCTCGAGACGT
>BOPN01006273.1:55000-60000 GCA_017312705.2 Penaeus japonicus
TAAGTGATAGATAGACAGACAGACAGACAGGCAAACAGGCAAACAAACAGACACATACAAATAGGTCGACAGATGAAATAAATGAATGGATAGAGTGACAGACAGACAAATAGAAAGATAGACATATAGATAGACAGATAGATGAAGTAAGTGATAGACATACAGACAGATAGATAGGGTAAGTGATAGACAAACAGAGAGAGCCAAAGAATGCCTACCTGTCTTCATGGTCCTTCAGTATCCGTTTATAAGGTGATTCGCGAGGCACTTCCAGATAACCAAAGGAAATGGCGACTATAACTGACAAGAGATGTGTTCCATACCGCTGGGAAATTTCCAGCGCGTGATATGAAAGCTAAGAAAACTAGATTTATAATCTTTAACAGAAAAGGGTGATGAAAATATTTTTTTCATATCTATCTATCTATCAATCTTTCTCTCTCTCTCTGTCTGTCTGTCTCTCTCTCTCTCCCCCCCCCTCTCTCTCTCTCTCTCTCTCTCTCTCTCTCTCTCTCTCTCTCTCTCTCTCTCTCTCTCTATATATATATATATATATATATATATATATATATATATATATATATATACATATATATGCATATATATATATATATATATATATATATATATATATATATGTATATATATATACATACATATATATATATATATATATATATATATATATATATATATATATATATATATATATGTATATATGCATATATATATATGTATATATATATGTATATATATATATATATATATATATATATATATATATATATATATATATATATACATATATACACACACACACACACATACACATACACGTGTGTGTGTGTGTATTTATGTATTCATATATATTACATGGAATTGATTGCATTTTCAACATAAACATAGATGAAAAAACAGATGTTCAAATCAGATCCCAGATGAGACAAGTGAGGCTGATTAGTTTTGCAACCTGATTGCAAGATGCAGAAAGCGAGACGGCTGATGACACGAACGGAAACCGGCATTGGACTAAAGAAAGGATAATGGCAAAGGCAGGAGGTGAATGCCTTCCCCGTGTGAGCCACATAATTACAAGAATAGTCTGACTCACTTGATTAAGTAGGATATCTATGCAAATTAAATGAAAGGCATGTGAGTCTCTGGTTTAGATGGTGATTTGACTGATGACGAGAGTGCTGTTTTCGAGTTTGTTTCATCATTACACACACGCACACATACACAGACACACACACACACATAAACACACACTCACACGCACAAACAGATACTCACACACCCACACATAAACATACACTGACTCACACACACGCACACATATAAACAGACACTCACACATAAACACATACACACACACACACTCACACACAAACACACTCACAAACACTCCTATACACTCTGTATCTATGTATTTCGCAAAGAAACAGTTTCCAAAATCAGATCAAAGAAAGAACATAAGTGACACTTAAAACTTTATTGACTCATTTTCTTTATCTTTCGTCGGGAACGCTAATCATAACGCATCCTTCTTTCTATCAAATTATATCTTTATATCGCTGATGACGAAACCCAGCTCTCATCTAAGGATCAGAGCTTCCCATTATTCTCTTTGGATCTGACATTATTGCTTCTCTACGGGAAGGAACTCGTATTACCTCTCCCCTCGCTTTCGCTCCTTTCTCTCTCTCTCTCTCTCTCTCTCTCTCTCTCTCTCTCTCTCTCTCTCTCTCTCTCTCTCTCTCTATATATATATATATATATATATATATATATATATATATATATATCCTTTGTTTGTCTTTACCCCCCTTCTCTCTCTCTCTCTCTCTCTCTCTCTCTCTCTCTCTCTCTCTCTCTCTCTGTCTCTCTCTCTCTCTGTCTCGTTAACTTTTCTTGATAACATTCTCACTCTCTCCTCTCTCTTTATCTCTTTCTCTCTCTTTACCTCTCTCTCTCTCTCTCTCACTTCCCACCCACAAATTAACCTAATATTCTTCTTTTACTAATGAAGCCCTACGGGCGTGGATGGATGGGGGAGGGGAAGGAGGAGAAGGAAGAAACAGAGGAGGAGGAGGAGGAGGAGGAGGAGGAGGAGGAGGAGGAGGAGGAGGAGGAGGAGGAGGAGGAGGAGGAGGAGGAGGAGGAGGAGGAGGAAGAAGAAGAGTAGGAGGAGGAGGAGGACGAAGGGGAGGGAGGAAGAGGAGGGAAGAGAAGAAGGGGAAGAAAGAAGGAAGGGGAGAGAGGAGAAGGAGGGAAGAGGAAGGAAGGAGGAGAAAGAGGGAAGAGGAAGGAGGGAAGAGAGCTAAAAGGGACAGATGGAGGAAAAAGGGGCGACGAATCTACAAACGCCTCAGCCAAAGACTTTTCCTCCCTTTTTTCCTGATGAAGAATGCTTATAAAAAGGTTTCCATAGACTTCGAGATTCTCGTGATAGATCCAAAGTAGGAATTGTAATCAAAATGAGAACTCAGTTTTAAGAATTACTTATTTTTTTTGTTATTAAATCATTATTTTCTGTATGGGAACGAGGGGGCAGGAGAATTAATTAGATTTTGATTTAGGTAAAATGAGAGAGGGTTAATGAACAGAGAGAGAATAGCACACGAAAGGAGAGAAAATGGATGATACTGCTTACCAAATTCTAAAAAGATGATGTAACAATATCATTCTCATTGTTATTTTTTTCTCCGGACTTTTAGAAAGAAGTAATTCTACCAACCAAAAATTACAAAGTTGATAACATAACACATGCACAAAAGGTGGTATAAATATGTTATTCAAAGAGGGTTGTTTGCAAGAGGAGCAAATCCCATTGCAATTTTCTCTTGGTCGCAATAAGAGTAGGTTTATGACGAACAAAACAACTATTCTTTATTTTGCAATTCTTCGCAAATCTGAATCCGGTGCATATATTTATAGGCATGTTTGTGCCTCAATTTAAAGAATATTCTTTAAAGAATACATATATATACATAGATCTATTTGTCTAACTATTTATCCAACTATATGAATATCTATCTGTCTATAGATTTACCACTCTATATAACTATCTATCTATCTATCTATCGATATATCCCTCTATTTTATGTCTCTATGTCTACCAATCTATTTATTCCTTTATCTGTCTATCGATAGTATATATAAAACTAAACTCAAAAATCATGAATTTCTTCTCATTCTTATTTTCCTCGTATCTATTTTTATCATTATATCTATGACCCTGACAACATACTAATCATTATCCTAATCACCATCTAGAAATAATAGAAAGAGTTAGAAAGACTTAGAAGTTCAATTTCCAGATAAGGTTAAGGTTTCCATTAACCTTTCCCTACGCACGAGGGGGGGGGGGGGGGGGGGGTAAAAGGGGTTAGAGAGGAGGAGAGGGAAGAGGGAGCAGAAGGAAGAGCAGAAACTTGGAAGAGGAGGAAGTAGAGGGGACAAGAAGAGAGATGAAGGAGAAGAGCAGATAGGAGAGGGGAGAAAAAAAGTACAGAGAAGAATTAGAAAAAAAGAACAGAGAAGAGGGGGGAGAAAAAAAGGCAGAGAAGAAGAGGTGGGAAGAAGAGGGAAACCGACAGAAAGAGTTGGGGGGGGGGGGTAGAGAGGGTGAGAGGGAACAGATAGGATTGATGATGGAAACGATGTAAAATAGAAAGGCAGAGAGGGGAGATAGTAGCAGATAGAGATGGGAGAGAGGTAAATAAAACATAGAAGGAGAATGAAGAGAGGGAAGAAAAACGAAGAGAGAGAGAGAGAGAGAGAGAGAGAGAGAGAGAGAGAGAGAGAGAGAGAGAGAGAGAGAGAGAGAGAGAGAGAGAGAGAGAGAGAGAGAGAGAAGAGAGAGAAGAGACAGGGACAGAGAGATCAGAGGGATACTAAAGGCCCAGAGCGAGGCAACTGGCCCTCACAGCCAAAGCTAACACCTCCTACTCAAAGGAGTGCCAACCAAACGAGTGACCCTACACCCTTTTGTTCTACTTGTGGACGACGTGGACTCTCCTCATAGAACTGCAGACGTCAATTGCAGTGACAGAAAGGGATACTCAAAACATAACTGTCGGATAAAGCGGAACTTCGAGAGACAAGAACTGTTAGTAAAGTCCCTTGCAACTTCACTGACAAATCAAAATTCAGCTCTCCTTCATTTCTTCCAGAACCATCTATCATTGCAACCACAGGTATACAAACCCCGCTGATTAGCAGCACATCCTTGCAGGGAACGTACAGCCAGCACTGCTCCTGGATTTATAGGAACTCATCAACGACGATCTTTTACATCATGAATAAAATGAAAGTTAGGATACTGAGTGTTACCCTCCGTAGTTTCTTAACAAACATTGGCGATTTAACACATATCTATATTAACAGATTCAAACCTGATATTGTTGTAACTGTTGAAACATTTATAAATGACTCTGTTGCTCAAAATTATATACGTTTGTCAGTATATACAACCTGTTATAGACGTGACAGACAACTCCGCCAAGTGGGAGGAGTATCAACCTGCTTTCACAGCCCTCTCCACATCCAGAAGCTTGATCCTCCTGTGCCAGATCATCTTGAGATGCTGTTTTTGATTTTTTTTTAACTTCATCTGCTAGATAATCATCTAGTGTTAATCTGTGCTTGCTACAGGCCACAATGATAATCCAGACCCACTGGAATATCTTACAGCAAATCACAATTGGCAGGTGATCTCAATCAGTATCACATCTAAAGAACATTCGATAACTTCTTAGGACTACAAAATCACGTAGATTTCCCTACACAGTCTTCAGGGTCATCTCTGGACAGTTGTGACAGACTTCATACGTCAACTGGTTTCCTGCCGACCTGTATGATGTGTTGATTCATATGATCATCTTGCAGTATTTACAAACATAACCTGTTGACCAAGAGTGTTTTGAAGAAATCACAAGGAGAACATGGATCTGGGACCTGCAAACTGGTTTACCATCCATGATTCTCTAGAGAAAGCT
>BOPN01006273.1:77500-79847 GCA_017312705.2 Penaeus japonicus
ATATACAACTAAGCAATGAACTAACTAACACACACAGACATAATCGAGGAACAGAGGAATTGAGATAAACAAATAGAAAAACAAACAAACAGATACGATAAAGAAAATAAATAAACAAAAAAAAACAATATCAGGGAGATTTTAAAAACCACAACAACGAAAACAAAGAAACATATTAGAGAGGGAACCCAGAAATAAAAAAACAACAATCATATCATTCTACCTCAACCAACTCCAAAGAAACAATAAATAAAATATAGATAGGCTCTAAAAATGTCTTATCATTTGAAAATTCCTCTTATCACATAGACCGTGGCATCACCAGGTAATACTCAACATATGAGAGGAACGTTGGCTGTATTTTATTAGTTCTTAGAATGGTAAAGGACAAGAAAATATTGTTTGCACTATCTATGGGCGTAGGAACATAAACACCGTCTGTTTGTTTTGTCGTAGATTAACATGCTCAAGGTATTACATAAAATGTTTGTATATGTGGACGTAGCAAAGAGTATTACGGTTTATTACCACAACTACTACTGTTGCTGTCATAGTCATCATATTCATTATCGTTATGATACTGATGATGGTTATGATCGTGATGATGATGAGGAGGAGGATGATGATGATGGTGATGATGATGGTGAGGATGGTGATGATGATAATGATTATAATGATGATGATGGTGATGATGAGGATGATGAGGATGATGATGATGATGGTGATGATGATGATGATGATGGTGATGATGATGATGATGATGATGGTGATGATGATGATGATGATGGTGAGGATGATGATGATGATGAGGATGATGATGGTGATGATGATGATGATGATAATGATGAGGATGATGATGATGATGGTGATGATGATGATGATGATGGTGATGATGATGATGGTGATGATGATGATGACGATGGTGATGATGATGATGATATGATGGTGATGATGATAATGATGATGATGAAGAGGTAGAAGACGAAAAAGAAAACAACAACACAGACGAAAATACAAATAAAACAATATGAAAAACAAACAAACAAAACAACAACACAAAGACACAGAACACACACACACACACACACAAAAAAAAAAAAAAGCGTGTGAGTAGGTTCTTCCCCGTGCTTAATGAAGCCTACGTGCACTCATAAAGGAGAGTGTCCTAATGGAGGGAAAGAGCAGATAGGCTTCCCCCTTCTTGGAAAAAAGAGTTCTCAAGATCCATTGTTTTTCACTCGAGTCAAGGCCACTTAAGGGGTTATATTTTTTTTCCTCATAGTGATAGATGTGCTTCACTTACTTCAGGGATATTGATATCTAAGTGGATGATGATGTATGTATATGTGTATTTATGTACCGTATATACACACATAGATAAGTATTAGAAACCATTTTTTTCCCCCTCCTTTCTCTATCTTTTACCCTCACCCTCTCCCCCTCTTACTCCCTTCTCTTTCTCTCTCTGTGCATTAGTGGTCATCAAGTATGGGGGAAAGACGGGAAGAGAGAGAGATTCAGAGATATAAAGATAGATAGATAGATAGATAGATAAATAGATAGATAGATAGATAGATAGATAGATAGATAGATAGATAGATAGATAGATAGATAGATAGATAAATAGATAGATAGATAGATAGATGAATAGGTAGAAAGATATATATAAATATATATATATATATAGATAGATAGATAGATAGATAGATAAATAGATAGATAGATAGATAGATAGATAGATAGATAGATAGATAGATAGAGAGAGAGAGAGAGAGAGAGAGAGAGAGAGAGAGAGAGAGAGAGAGAGAGAGAGAGAGAGAGAGAGAGAAAGAGAGAGAGAAAGAGAGAGAGAGAGAGACCTATAGACAAGCAGGAAGAAAGAAGAGCAAACGGAGAAACAGACAGGCGGGGAGAGTGAAAGCCAGAGAAATCCAAACAAAATTGATTTCCTATCTATCGAAATGTGGACCTGGTTAAACCTCTTCTTTTGCTCCATCTATCACGACCTTATCGGTAAACTTATTCAATTTAGAAAGAGTACTCAGTATCTTATGTCACTTTTTTAAAAACTTTCTGATAAATTGATCTTTATCAATCAGTCGATAAAGTCTCTTAAATAGCAGCTTGATTTATCGTTTAAGTTATAAAACAAACGCGGGCAGTGTTTACGAGACCGACATTTTCCTCGATCCGGAAGTCAGGGAAACTAGTTAGCCTTGGTAGATGATCTGAAGAAATGTGTGTATATGAGGAGAGAGAGAGAGAGAGAGATAGAGAGAGAGAGAGGGAGGGAGGGAGAGAGGGAGGGAGAGAGAGAGAGAGAGAGAGAGAGAGAGAGAGAGAGAGA
>BOPN01006274.1:20000-21912 GCA_017312705.2 Penaeus japonicus
ATCTGATGTCATAAAAAAAACAAAAAAAAAATAGTAAAAAATCAAAAACAAAAATCTGAGAAAATTTGATGTGATGAAATAAAGATAAGAGAAAATTCGATGTGAAGGAAATGAGAGAAAAGTGAGTGTAAAATGGAGTTTGGAGGAGAGTAGGAAAGAAAACAAGGGAATGATAGAGGAGGAAGAAGAGGGCTGGGAGAAGGAAAGAGATTGGAGGAGGAAGGATAGAGATGGAGAATGATAAGGGGGGTTCGGGAGAATGCTTGAGAAAGAAGGGATGAAAGAGTTAGTGAGAGAGAATAAAGAAGAAGGGAGGGTGACGAAAAGAGAGATCAGGAAGGAAAAGACAAAAGGGTAGGATGAGAAAAGAAAAAGGAGGAGAAAGAGGGAAAAGGGTAGGAAGAGAAATGAAAGAGAAGGAATGAAAGGGGTTGGAAGAGAGGGCGGAAGGAGAAACGAAAGAGGAAAAAAAGGTGGGAGATGACATGAAAGAGAAGGTAGAAAAGGTGGGAGATGACATGAAAGAGAAGGTAGAAAAGGTGGGAGATGACATGAAAGAGGTAGAAAGATACAAAAGAAAATCGATGGAAAGGGTAGGCGGAGAAGAGAAAGAAAAAGAAAAAAATGAGGTGGGATGGAAAGAGAGGGAAGGAAGGAAAGAAAAGAGAAAGAGAAAGGGAAGGGGGCAGTTGGTATGAGAAAGTGAAGAAAGAGAAGGAAGCAAGAAGCAGAGAAGAGGCAAGAGGAAGGAGAGAAACTCGCCAGAACGATCGAGGAGACAGATATTAGAGGAGCAGGTGCAAAGAACCGCCAAATGGGAAGGGGAAGCAGAAAATGTGAAAGTTAGAAATATAACGGGATAGACGCACAATAGGATGAAAAGAATACTCGAACAAAAGAACGCTAGGGAGAAGCTGGAAGGGGGGAGGGTGAAAACAAGGGATAACGACCTCGAAAAGTGGCGTAACTCTCTTTTTTAGAATGCAGAGAGCAAGATCACGATCAATCATTCATCACATCCGGGAAGGCAGTGCCCGTCCGTAGTGCTTCTTCGAGGAGGCGGACTTCTTATGAGGATTTCGTGCGCGGTTCGGCTGCCGCTGTCGCACTCGAGACTCCGCCGTTGCCAGGGCTAAACGGGCGTTACATTCACCTTTTCGGTCCCCGAGCCAACCTGCAACTTCCTGCCTTATGCCTACCTACTGCTGAAGGAGGTTATCCCTTGCGGCGTCCCCCTGCACTTACTCAACTGTAAACTTGTTTTCCGCCACGCCAGCAACTTACACCCGTTGGCTGGTGCTCATTTCTCCTCGTTCTCCCCCTCACGTGGCTACTTACACTCTTCACTGCTCGTCGTGGCTCGTCTACGATACTCTGGCGAAACGGATGCCGGTCTCGCCTGCGCGTTTCTCAACACGATTCCTCCATTGCGAGAGTACACACAAACAACGCCCACTGCTGCTACCAGTGGGACACAGACCATCTGGTGGAGCGGCCAGGAACACGGCTCATTGAACTCTCACACAGAGGTGTTCACTCCTGTAGATCAATAGGGATCGTCTTGCATAAATCAAAGCCTCGTTCCAGGCTATATAGTTTCTTTCTTGTCGACAGGCCACTCGCCTCTGATATCGATGAATTATTCACCAGCTTTTAGTCATCCAAAGCGTGTCCCTCCGGGTGACTCGGGGTAACCTGACCATCCCTCCTCTCTCGCTCACTGACAGTTTATCTCCCTTCCCTCGCTTTCGCTCTCTCTCTCTCTCTCTCTCTCTCTCTCTCTCTCTCTCTCTCTCTCTCTCTCTCTCTCTCTCTCTCTCTCTCTCTCTCTCTCTCTCTCTCTCTCTCTCTCTCTCTCTCTCTCTCTCTCTCTCTCTCCCTCTCTCTCTCTCTCTCTCTCTCTCTCACTCTC
>BOPN01006274.1:62556-65056 GCA_017312705.2 Penaeus japonicus
CAACTTACTTTCAAAAGGAAATCTCGGGAGAGTACATATTGATCTCTGTTCTTGACAGCGCAAACAAGTTTCACCTTTTAGTAAAGGTTGCCACTTATCTCACGAATATTGGCTTGAGTTCAAGCTAACAATTCAGCGCCGATGCTTTTGAAATTACCTAGACTGCAGTGCATGGAGTAAGGCTTTCATCGTATATAGCCAGCTTAGTTTATTCTTTCTTGTCCATACACAATGCAGAATTAAAATAAAAAAAGAAAAAATATTTAAGCTTTATATGATCATGAATTATTCCAGAGCAATGGAAAATAGAGAAAAAATATGCGGCCAAAATAATTATAACAGTAAAATAAAATGGAAACTCTCACATGGAATCTCAGAAACGAACGCAGGATATATTACTACTAACACTACAATATACTACCACTTAACTGTAACATTCCAATCCCGTATCCACACCATTAGGTAATGTGTCAAGTCGACGCCGCCCATAACGAAGCAGGGAAACTAACCGTAATCAAAATAGGTTAGTTTCAGTTTAGTACGATAGTTGGGCGGAGGAAACACACACTATGCATTACAACGTTATTTGTGGTAGAGCGTCTGTTCAAAGGAGGCCTTGGAAATATTGAAGACTTGAGAGACTTTATCATGAACACGCTTTTCATGAAGGTAGAGAAGCAGAAAAATGCAACAATGGCCAAAACTGATCAATTCATCAGAGATATGATAATCATATGCATGCCATGTTGGTAGCTCATGTGCTGTTAATAAAGTCATTAGAAACTATAATTTCAGCGTGCGTGTGCGTATGTACTAGTAAAATTAGATATGGAGTCGTGGTTAAATGAGTAGGAAAAGCGATTGTATATGACAGTAATAGTAAAAATAGCTTCGATCTGTATTAGCAGTAATATATAAGTAAAATAGAGAAGTCTGTAAGAACTATATTAATGAATTAGACTGATTGTGTTCTTAAAAGTGTTACCAAGAGAAAAACAAATCAAGGGTTAATAGGAATGTGTAGTCGGTTAATGACAACTCGAAGAGCTCAAATAAGGAGGGGCTTACCCAAAATTTAGATTCTTTACAATTATTTCCCTAGATGCAATTATTTACAGTCTAGTAAAATAACAACTGTAGTTTATGAATATACAAACAGAGCAGTCATGAAGATCATAGGGAGAACATCATCTACAAGGTCAGCGATTGACAAGCGTGGCTTTGAGAAAGATTATTGGCACGCAAAAATTCCAATGAAAAGTCGATTCAGCAATACTTGAAGCGGTTGTGTAACCGTATCTCGTCATCGAGTTGTGTAGTGATACCAGCTATATGAAAAATAAATAGCAGTGCACAAAAGGAGATGCCTTGTCACACAATGGCTCACTTCAATGGCCTTTTCGTCTTCAATCCGTCACAATGATAGTTGTTTTTCTTAAGGTATCGAACCTATCAAATCATTCTTATGATAATTCTTATTGTTATTATTGTTATTAGTTTTAGTATTGTCATTATTCTTGTTGTTATTTCTATTTTCATTATCCTTTTTATCATTATTATCAGTAATCATCATCACTATCATTATATTATTATCATTATTATCTTATTTAATCATAATACTGACAGACTGAATTATCCTAGATGTACGGTAAGCCCTTGTGTGAGTTTGTTTACATCTCTAATACTACAACATAAACTAAAAAATAGTTTCTTCTGAATTGCCTATTTCCGCTGCTTCTGTTATGCTGACACTCTAAATGACAGAAATGGATCAAATAAACCACCCACCGATCTAAAGAAATAAATAAAATGTCAATTCACCTGCACGTGTCAAGGTCCTTTACCGTATTATTAATAACTTAAACATTTTTGAAAGAACGACTCGGTAATGAGAGCAATCGAGTTAACAACGCCCCAAATGATCTAGCTTTGAGGACACTTACCGCACAGACTCGTCCCAAGTTTGGGTTGCTCAAGGGCCAATGTGGTATTTCGAAAAGTCTAGGAGCAGAACTAAATTCATGGGCTTTGCTCTTGAACTCATGAATCTGGAAAGGCATGGGCGATGGCGAAATAACGATTAGATCTGAAGGCCCGAGAAGTTACGTTACGACAGATCTGGAGGAGACTTTGGAGAAGGTGATCTGTATCCGTGGAATGATTGATAGATTTCCCCTTCAAGTATCTGTTTTTTTATCGTTTTTGACGTCTATGTATCTCAAGTAAGTTTTTTGTTGTTTTTTTCATTTCATTTCAAGTATTACACTATTCTGAATATCTAAACTTCTTCTTTTTTCAAATAAAGTGATACACTGGTAAATACGCTCAGTATAGTAAATTAGGTAGTAGTTTCGACAATTTACCAATTTTGCTTTACCAGTATCTGCAACGTCGGAACTGTTTTCATACAGCTTGTTGACTAAACAATTGTTTCGGACATACATCATGAAGAACTTCTGTGATTGGTTAGGGGTCAGATAAGTTATGATTGGTTAATATT
>BOPN01006275.1:12500-22500 GCA_017312705.2 Penaeus japonicus
AAAACTATATTTCTAAATGAATAATAGAGATAACATACTGAATATATAGCAATAATAGTAATGGTAGACGAAGATGAAATACAACATATGTTTATGTGCGTGTGTGTCTGTATAGATATATGTATACGTGAATTTACGTAAATTTATGTCTGTCATTGTGTTCATCTGTGTTTGTGTTTGTGTAAATCATTACCAATAGTAATATAAATTGTTCAAACCTGTAATCATCGAAATATTAAGGGATGTGCAGATGTGATTCCGTAGAGAGAGAGAGAGAGAGAGATTTAGATGAGTCATAGACTGAGGTAATTACATCTATTGATTATGTGAGAGATGGCGTATTTTCAGGCTTTGGATTCTCAATATTTGTTATTTGTTTCGTATTGTCGTTTTTTTGTTGTTGTTTTTTGTTTTGTTTTGTGATGTGTTTTTGGGGAATTATGTTTTTTTTATGTAGTTTTTATGTGAGAAAAATGTTTACTTTAAATGTTTCTTGACAGTTTTTGTTATGTCTATTAATATATATATATATATATATTTATATATATATATATATATATATATACATATATATATACATATATATATATATATATATATATATATATATATATATATATACATATACATAAATATATATATATATATATACATACACACACACACACACACACACACACACACACACACACACACACACACACACACATATATATATATATATATATATATATATATATATATATATATATATATATATATATATATGTATATATACACACACACACACACATACATACACACACACACACACACACACACACACACACACACACATATATATATATATATATATATATGCAGTATAGATCACCCGCTAAAGTTGTCACGGATTAAAATGAATATTAATATTTACTTTGTTCTGCAGTATTGTTAAGAGTGCAACCTCAGTTTGAAATGCGGAGGCTTGAACAGACAGTGATTGAGTCGGCGCACTAGTCATTTCATAAAGTATTATCCTCAATCATTTCCCTAAGGCCAACACTTGAGACACGAGAGTATGTACGAAATAAGATTAGTTTTATCATTTTTTGACACTGCCCTTCCTTTGGGACATCGTTAGACGTTTATCGGCATAAACAACAATATGTTTGTGTGTGTGTGTGTGTGTGTGTGTGTGTGTGTGTGTGAATCCCTCGTCAGAAGTGGAGTGTACAGTGATTGACAGAGCTTCGTCAGGGCCATTGCTTCCTCAACACTTTCCTTCTAATCCGCACTGAATGACCACTGTGCTTTTATATCAGGAAAATAGATTTATGCTAAGAACGGATTTGTCTATATATTTATGATATTTTTTGTTGGAGACTTAGGATACCAGAATGACCTTTCGATTGCGTCACTGTCCATATAAGATATAAAAGTAATACATATTATTCATCATTATCATTATCATCATCATTCATATTGTTATCATTAACATTTTTCCTCTTTTATCGTCATTATCGTTGTTTTTATTACTGTCTTTGCTTTTATCATTATTATTACATTTTCGCTACTATTGTTATCTTTATTAAAACCATAATTGCTATTATCATCATTATTGTTACCATTATCATTATCACTGTTGTTAACATAATTTTTGATATTTTTATTGTTTCTGTTATTATTATTATCACTATCATTGTTATCTTTAATATTACTTTTATTGTTGGTGTTATCAATATTATGAAGATGATTATGATTATCATTATCATCATCATCATCATTATCATCATCATTATCATAATAATTTAAATACTACTGATATAACGCATGTGTATGCATGTATATACAGTAAGTGAATGTAATCATTAAAGCAATCGAGCAATAGCTCACTCAGTTTCGTGCAAGTCTTCTACTCAAGTGTCCCAAGTTCGCGTCCCATACAGAAAGCCGTTAACTTTTTTTTTTTTTTTTTTTTTTTTTTTTTTTTGGGGGGGGGGGGTCGCTATCATAACCATTGAGAGTTCCATTGTCAATGTTATTATTGGTTATTATTGGTATCATCCTTATCATCACTTTCTTCATCATTATTTTTGCTCTTATTATGGAAATGCTTATCATAATCTTTATGAATCCAATAATTATCATCGTCAATGACATTGATATCACTAACATTATCTGAGGCGATGATTATCCGTAGATTTGACTTACAAGCCAGATAAGTAAACGATGGAGAGGTCTGAGGGCCGAGACTAGGGGACTTGTACGGCAATTGTTGCATAACATTTTGTTAAATATCTCCATATCAAATGAAAATTAGATAATAAGATAGGTCTTACAAATTAAAATGCATCATTGTCTATGTCGCTATATTACCGTAGCATGCTTATAGCATGTCATAATTGCACAATGTGGCATGGAAGTTCCGACTAATCATATACCCTCGAAACAGTCTACCGGCGAAAAAGTTTGACGGTATATATACTGTCACGTCAGGGAAAGGGTTAATAACGCTGTGTAATTCAGGAAAACTTTGAAAAGTTTAGAGAAAAAAAAACAAAAAACGAAGACATAATGATGTGATAAGTGTAAAATGAAACATGAGTATGAAATATTTATCGCGGTACTTGCTATCCAAGTCATAAGGTCAATGCAATCACAAGCACGTTAAAAAAAAATAATTTCAGAATCATGAAATGTGTGAACGATCCATGTTCCTTTAAGCCTCCAGGAAACAGTAACATGAAAAGGTGGATTAAATTCATGGTTATTTAATTTTGTATTAAATGCGATATTAGACACTAAAATTGAAAGGATTTAATCAGTTTACTAGCAAACACCGTGCTTAATGTAATCACAGAATGAATGTCTATATAATATCAATAAGCATATGCATGATGAAGTAAGTTGCTCCTCTATAAATGATTATATATTAGCTCTGGAAATCTCTCTCTGAAATTTCATAACAAAGGAATTTTATTTTTCATTTAGACAGTTTTCCACAAATATAATTGCAATGTTGACGCATTTCTAGAGATGTTTGATTGCCATATGTTCAAATATTTGAACGTTTACGTAAGAACAAGAAGGGTAATCCTAATTAATTGATAACTTATTTTCGTCCCTGATCTGTCATTTTAATGGAATTTTTAGGTTGCAATGCACTTCTTTTGATTGCGTTTACTCTTTGCATAGAATTTTACGTTGAAATGAATACCCTTTTTCATATACTTCGAACTGATTCAAAAAAAGAAAAAAAAAAAAAAAAAAAAAAAAGGCACGTGTTCTTCCATAAAGAAATGACTATCAGCCATGAAACACCAACTTCAAATTCACAAAGAAAACTGCTTTAATCCTAATAAACAATTCTTTGCAACATTAACCGAGGTAGGGATGATTCCACAGGCCAGAATGAATCATCCGATGTTCCGATGATATAGTCGTTGCTAGCAAGATAATAATAAATGGTTTATTGACCAAGAAAGTTACATAGTATATGACATTTTATGTTGGTTTACAATATTATTCCCTATATACATGAACAGGTTTGTCTTTATTTAAAAGATATACCTTGGGTAAAAAAACATTAAGAAATATCATAAGAGCTAGAGTTATAAATGGGATGCTAGAGTTATTTATGGGATGCTAGAGTTATATATGTGATGCTAGAGTTATATATGGGATGCTAAAGTTATATATGGGATGCTAGAGTTATATATGGGATGCTAGAGTTATATATGGGATGCTAGAGTTTTATATGAGATGCTAGAGTTATATATGGGATGCTAGAATTTTATATGGGATGCTAGAGTTATATATGGGATGCTAGAGTTTTATATGAGATGCTAGAGTTATATATGGGATGCTAGAGTTATATATGGGATGTCAGAGTTATATATGGGATGCTAGATTTATATATGGGATGCTAGAGTTTTATACGAGATGCTAGAGTTATATATAAGATGCTAGAGTTATATATGGGATGCTAGAGTTATATATGGGATGCTAGAGTTATATATGGGATGCTAGAGTTATATATGGGATGCTAGAGTTAAATATGGGATGCTAGAGTTATATATGGGATGCTAGAGTTATATATGGGATGGTAGAGTTATATATGAGATGCTAGAGTTATATATGAGATGCTAGAGTTATATATGGGATGCTAGAGTTATATATGGGATGCTAGAGTTATATATGAGATGCTAGATTTATATATGAGATGCTAGAGTTATATATGGGATGCTAGAGTTATATATGGGATGCTAGAGTTATATATGAGAAGCTAGAGTTTTATATGAGATGCTAGAGTTTTATATGAGATGCTAGAGTTATATATGGGATGCTAGAGTTATATATGGGATGTTAGAGTTATATATGGGATACTAGAGTTATATATGGGATGCTAGAGTTTTATATGAGATGCTAGAGTTATATATGGGATGCTAGAGTTATATATGGGATGCTAGAGTTATATATGGGATGCTAGAGTTATATATGGGATACTAGAGTTATATATGGGATGCTAGAGTTATATATGGGATGCTAGAGTTATATATGGGATGCTAGAGTTATATATGGGATGCTAGAGTTTTATATGAGATGCTAGAGTTATATATGGGATGCTAGAGTTATATATGGGGTGCTAGAGTTATACATGGGATGCTAGAGTTATATATGGGATGCTAGAGTTATACATGGGATGCTAGAGTTATATATGGGATGCTAGAGTTATATATGGGATGCTAGAGTTATATATGGGATGCTAGAGTTATATATAAGATGCTAGAGTTATATATGGGATGCTAGATACAGATATCAATAAGAATGATAAACTACACATCTATCACTTCATCTACCTCCCTCTTTACATAATACATATAAAATGTAAATTGCATATATACATGCGCATATTTATCCATTACCCTCCAGCTTACCTCCCAGACATATTTTATATACTCTGCCATTGAGAATTTTATGGCCGTCCCTCGGGAGAGCGTAAGAGGAGTGAGCATCTCTTTGCATGACATAAGGTCCTCTGGCTGATCAGCATCATGCAAATATATAACTTGGTGGCGGAATATTTTTGCTTGCGACGTAGATCATGCGTATTTTATCCTTGGGTTTGGCAAAGGGTGTGATGAGTATTATGATAGTACAGTGGATAGTTATGGAATTGTGGTAATGGTGATAAACTCTCTCTCTCTCTCTCTCTCTCTCTCTCTCTCTCTCTCTCTCTCTCTCTCTCTCTCTCTCTCTCTCTCTCTCTCTCTCTCTCTCTCTCTCTCTCTCTCTCTCTCTCTCTCTCTCTCTCTCTCTCTCTCTCTCTCTCTCTCTCTCTCGCTCTATCTGTCTCTGTCTCTCTCTGTCTCTGTCTCTCTCTCTCTCGCTCTATCTGTCTCTGTCTCTCTCTGTCTCTGTCTCTCTCTCTCTCCTTCTTTCTCTCGCACTCACTCACTCACCCAAACACTCACTCACTTACTTACTTACTTACTTACTTACTTACTTACTTACTTTCTCACTCACTCACTCACTCACTCACTCACTCACTCACTCACTCACACACACACACACACACACATGAGGCTGGCTAATATGCCCCAGATTTATGCACTAATAATTTCGTGCAATCATCCAGCTAATGGTAATTTCCATCCCAGTGGGCATACTTGCAATTAGTTTTGCAGTTTCCCTTAAACGAAATTCGCAAACGTAATGTCATTCAGCAAACGTAGAGTGGGAGATTATGCCTCTGTATGTAACAAGGTGTGCATATGTCCATAAGTCTATAAGTCTAGAGAGAATTTGCGTGAATGTACGTATGCCAGCTGCGCAATTACTACCTCCCCCTCCCTCCCTCCCTCCCTATCCTCCAAAATAAAAATAAAAAGGAAGTTGGGAAAGTTTTAGGCTCGGGGGTGAGTGGAGGGGGGAGGGGGAGGGGGTTAGAGAGGGTGGCCAGGCCCAAAGGAGAGGTCCTGGTGTGAACTCAAAAAACAAAATAAAACAAAAAAAAAAAAAGCCTAAACACCGGTAATTTACTTTTTTTTCTTAGCCTAAACAACATATCATTATATAAACATATAATTAGCAAAAATACTTGATTCCGAAAGCTAGAAAGAACTGAAATTTCTCGCTGAGTTTTTACACTTAAGTCTATCACCTTCCCGTCCTAATCTTGCTCCTGGCTTCCCCTTAGACATATATATATATATATATATATATATATATATATATATATATATATATATATATATATATATTTATATATATATATATATATATATATATATATATATATATATATATATATATATTATATGCATATATGTATATATATATGTATATATATATTTTTTTTTTTTTTCCTTTTAGGAGCTCTTGTATATTTTGCATTAATTCACAAGCAATACACAAGCAAAAATTATCTGTCTGATGAAACCCTAAATGGAGGTTGTTTTCTTGTTCCGATAATAGAAAATTATCTTAAAATGATGAGATTTCAGATGCTAAAACTTTCATTCTAGATCTTAGTTTCTCATGCAGATAAAGATCCTAAATGATTATTTACATTCGCATGTGTATGTCAAATGGAGTCCTAGATCATAGATTATTCTGGATGTAAATAAAAGAGTAATGAAACAAAACAAATGATAATTATAATAATAATAATAATGAAATAAATTAACTTGATTTAGATTTGCAGCTGAACTATATGTATTTTGTATGCCTTGAGATATCATAAAGGAAATGTGAAAGAACAAACCTTGATTAGTCAGGATATATGTATATTTTATCTCTTTCTCTCTCTCTTTTCCTTTTTTGTTCTCTCTCTCTCTCTCATTCCCCTTTCCCTCTCCTTTTGCTTCTCCCTCTCCCTATTCCTCTCCTTCTCCCACTCCCTCTCTCCCTCCTTCCCTCTCCTTTTCCCTCCCCCTCTCCCTCTCCCTCCCTCTCCCACTCCCTCTCTCTCCCTCTCCCTCTCTCCCTCTCTTTACCTCTAACCCCTCTCCCTCTCCCACCCCCTCTCTCTCTCTCCCTCTCAGTACCCCTCCCGCCCTACCTCTCTCCCCTTTTTTTCACCCGCCCTCCTTTCTTCAGCCCCATTTGCCAGAGCCCTTTTTCTCTCTACCGAGCGAACGCGTAGATCGAACGGCGGTTGTGAGTAATTGGGAAATATATTCTTCTTCCCAAGTTGCTTTTCTTATGTAACTTACTCGACCGTAAAATTAGCGTAGACAGCCAAGAGGATTACGTGAGTGGTGAAAATCCTATATCTTGAGTTACAGTCAGTTTAGGGTGTTACAGGGTGTTTCAGGTGTTACAATAATTCTTCTTAGGGTTCTAGTCAGGTGTTTGTTGTTATTCAATGGTGTTAATATTCGGAGAAATGTTTTGATAGGATATTAATTGAAATTTATAGTGTAAAGATTATTTTCAGTTCTCTATCACGCTGTGTAAATAATGTAAAAGAATTATTGGAATTAAATATTGTATTAAAACTTTCTGGTATTGATTCATTTCACACTCGTTCACAAACTCTAAAAATAATTATTTGCTAATGCAGCTTGGCTTGATACATAATTATCTACATGTCAAACCTAGAAAGGTAATATTATGTACCCGAATAATACACGCTTATCTTCTATTTAGAAGTTTTGGAAATCTAAAATAGCAATAAGCCCTATCTTAATTATTTTCCAAAATTATACATACATATAATTATACATATATGCCACGTATCTTGCTGTATTCATTTCGAAAAACGTATCAGAAATACAATCATAGATATATCTCAAGTAATCTGTTATATTACGATATATTAATTTCTTGAGAAGCATAGGTGGCGCAGGAAATTTTAATGGTAGATTTATAAACTTCCTTAGTGATCAATTATAACACAACAGTCTATGGCGTGTCTGCATTCTGTTTTTTTTATCCATTGTGATATCACTGTTATTGTTATGTTTATCACTAGCATTGTTATGATGATTTTATGTTATTCTTATCATTAATGTTGTTATTGTTGGTTTTATTGTTATTGTTATTGTTGCTATAATTACAATTGTTATAATTATCATTAATGATGGCATCAGCATCATCACTGTTGGTATAACTACTTTTCATAAAAATATTATTATGATTTTTATATCATTATTGTTGTTGTTACCAATATCATCACAGAGAGAGAGAGAGAGAGAGAGAGAGAGAGAGAGAGAGAGAGAGAGAGAGAGAGAGAGAGAGAGAGAGAGAGAGAGAGAGAGAGAGAGAGAGAGAAAGATTGAGTGAGAGAGAGAGAGAGAGAGAGAGAGAAAGAGAGAGAGAGAGAAAGAAAGAGAAAGAGAGAGAGAGAGAGACTGAAAGGAAGAGAGAAAGAGAAAGAGAGAGAGAGAGTAGGAGAGAAAGAGAAAGACATAAAATGAAAATCGCTTAGAAGGAAAAAGAGAAATCATTACTTTTTACATATACAGTCATTTTTAACCTAAAAATCATTTCGAGCCAATCTACGAAAATCAGACATGAAATATAGCCAAAATTTCAAATGTTACTCTATATAGACACCTATTTTGATATATGCTAAACTGATGGTTCATAACTTACATCCCCATTGCAGTCCATACGAATAATATATTTTTTTTCTTTTTCTTTTTTCTTTGATGTTTCCAATTGTCCTTTATGTACTATAAGTATTATAATCAATAAAAAAAATCTCATTTTTTACCTTTTTTTTTCTTCTTTTTTTTTTACATTGCTTTATATTGTTCCTTTTCTTGGGTATCTAAAGTGTAAGTATTTTGTATGATTATTTGTTGCTATTGATTTTTAGTCTCTTTTTTTTTTTTTTTTCTTCTTATCCATGTCTCTCCCTCTTTGTCTCTCTCTGTCTCTGTCTCCCTCTGTCTCTGTCTCTCTGTCTCTCTCTCTCCCTCTCTCTCTCTGTCTCTCTCTCTATATGCATATATATATATATATATATATATATATATATATATATATATATATATATATATATATATATATATATATATATATATATGTATATATAATTTATATATTATTATTAATATTATTATTATTATTATTATTATTATAATAATATTATTATTATTATAAAAAATGTATGCATATATTATTATTATGTATATATATATATTATTATATTATTATTATTATTATTATTATTATTATTATATATATATATATATATATATATAAATATTATTATTATTAAAATCGTATATGTATATATTATTATATGCATATTATTATTATTATTATTATTATTATTATTATTATTATTATTATTATATATATATATATTATTATTATTATTATTATTATTATTATTATTATTATTATTATTATTATTATTATTATTATTATATATATATATATATATATATATATTATTAACATATTATTATTAAATGACATATATTATATTATTATTATTATTATTATTATTATTATTATTATTATTATTATTATTATTATTATTATTATTTATATATATATATTATTACGTATTATATATTATTACGCATTATTATTATTATTATTATATTATTATTATTATTATTATTATTATTATTATTATTATTATTATTATTAAAACGTATATGCATACATATTATTATTATTATTATTATTATTATTATTATTATTATTATTATTATTATTATTATTATTATTAATATTATTATTATTATTATTATTATTATTATTATTATTATTATTATTATTATTATATATGTATATATATATATATATATATATACATATTATTATTATTATTATTATTATTATATTATTATTATTATTATATTATTATTATTATTATTATTATTATTATTATTATTATTATTATTATTATTATTATTATTATTATTATTATTATTACGTATATATACATTATTATTATTATTATTATTATTATTATTATTATTATTATTATTATTATTATTACTCTTATTATTATTATTATTATTTACATCCACATAAACATATATTATTATTA
>BOPN01006275.1:45000-57500 GCA_017312705.2 Penaeus japonicus
GACCTTTTAGCATTCAATAAATATGCAAAGTTTCAATCGGTAAGTGGCACCGAGCGGGAGATCATACACAATAAGGGAATGTTTCTTAAGTATACGAGTATTATAACTGAAATAAGCCATCCCCCTTGAAAACTAAGGGATAGATGAAAGCCATCTAACTCTTCAAAATACACTTACACAACTTAATTTAAGATGCAAGCTATTACAGAGTATGGGCTACAAGAGGCCTGTTTATAATCCAGGGGCTGGATTCATTAACATACGATGGTAAGGCATTTACCAGCGGTCAATTACCAGCGCGTTTACCAGTCATGGCAAAGTGGGATTTATCAAGCGATGATAAGTCGCCTGGTAAGGGTGAATCGACTTTATCACCGTAATTTGATGGTAACTCTGGCAAATCAATTCCGCCAATCAGCGACCGCCTTACATGATTCTTTAGGCTCCTTTGACCAATCCCGTGACATGTAAACAAAGCCTGATCCAGCTGCGAGATATTCTTGTTTCAAGAAAGAAATGATAAAGATTTCTATATAAATTAATTTCCTTGAAAGCATATTCTATTGCATGATCTTGTGGGTCATATATAATGTAATGGTTTTCAAAAACATACTATCTTTCTTTTTTATAAATTGCATTCAAAAGAAAAGAAGCAATGGCTCCACGCAATGGTGTTATTTGTATCAACTTTTTCCAAAAAGAAATGCCAATTAAACCCTTCAAATGAGTAAGATTATGAAAAATTGTATGTAAATTAACGCAAAAACAAAAATTATTTATATATTTATATGTTTACTGTTTTTCAACTATGTCATTAAAATAAAATGTTTGAATTTGTCAAATTATTAATTCCATGTATTATTTTCAGTTATTGTAGGCCTATGACGAGGCTGCATTAACATTATTCTCGCTTATTTCCTGTGAATTTTATTTATTTTTGTCATGTTTATATGAAAATGAACAGTTGCCATCACTCTGATCATAATAAGTGTACATGCAAACTAAAGTGTCGCCTTAAATGTTGATTTTTTGCTGAGATAAAGCGAGATGAGAGAGTCGTCGCTGTAGTTGCCAGTGGACATACCAGAGCTCCAACCACTGGTAAATTTAGCATTGTATTCTATCATGGTAAGTTGTTCATGAATACCGATGCGGTCTTTTTACCATCATAATTGTAGTTACCAGCGTATTTATCATGGTAAGTGCGTTAGTGAATCCGGCCCCAGGCTTCCTAATACCACTTTAATCTTTAATCTTACAGTAGTTTGCTTATGGTTGATGTATGGACTATATTCGAATACACAACTGTAAGGAAGGAAGGTAAGTAAGTAGGTAAAGAGGTAGGTAGGTAGGTGGTTAGGTGGCTTTATACCGGGAACTATGAACGGAAATGCACAAATCATTTGTGAAAAGATTAAATTGTAGCATATTAGTATATAAAAATGTAACACTGATAGTTATAGGACGCAAAACAATGTATTAGTTTTGTTTAGTTTTTTTTATTTACCACCCTAGCTAACTGCACAGGTATGGGCAAGCTTTGATACATTAATGTTGAGTCATGACATTGTTGCTAACATTGTATTACAAATTAAGATAAGAACATGATAATATTCTCTAGTATATCAACTGTGAATAGATATTTGATAAATGTTGTCATAGGATATTACATACCGAATTTCGGATAACATAATGAAATACGAGTAGGATAATCCGTAGACTATGTATTCTCAACTCATTGGTAAATTACCCTGGTGACTTCAACTTGCCCAATTAACGTAATCTGCGAGCGTTGATTACTTCATGAGACCTCAGACCCAATCCGCTCGGCTCGAAGTCTAATCAGTGAAATCTCTATTCGGATTATCGCTGATAATTTGCCAGAGTTTAGCTGATAAGATGTTTTTATTCTTCCGACGAAAACTTACTCTGACAGGATCTTGGTAATTCCTTTAGCTTAATTCCTACCATAATCATCTGATCAAAGGCTCCCCTATCTGAAGAGAAATGTGAGATATCAATTGTAGCATTGCATGGTTATTTCACTTTGATTGGAAGACAAAAGCTTAGAGCTTTATATTTTAGTTCGTGCAACGGAATGAAATAAGAAAACGCCATACATTATGTCATACGTTGACGACTATTATGATTCGTCCTTTTATACGCTTGCAAAGCAGTTGTTTATCTTCTTCGGAGGTAGGTAAAATATCTAGAGACTATATGATATTTTCCTTTAACCCTGCTCACTCCCCTCTCTCCTCATCCTTTCCACTTCTCTCCCTTTCTCTCTCCTTCTCTACCTCCCCCTCGACCCCGTAGCCTTCGCGGTTGATTTTTTTCCCTCGAGCCATTTTTATTATATTGTTTCTAAACTTTTTTTCCCCCCTTGTTTCAATATGAATATCCTTTTCATTTTGCCACTTTCACATATACATGCAGGCTTACACATAAACACTCATACTCACAGACAGAGCCACACATATAATTTTCTCTCAACCGAACAAACATACAAACATTTTCTTTATTTCTTTCTTGCATTTCACTCTCTCTCTGTCTTTGTCTATTGGTCCAAAGTATTCTTGGAGAGTTTTTTAAAATTTAATATTCTAGATTCTAGAAATTCTTCTGAGAACAAAAAAGGAAATAAACTAAATAAGCCCTCGGCTCTTCGCTCCGTGATATTTCCTACTCATAGAGCTGTGATATTCCCTATCCGTGCAGCAGTGCTATTCTCTATTCTTAGAGCAGTGATATTCCCTATTTCTAGAGCAGTGATTTTCCCTATTCGTAGAGCAGAAACATTCCTTATTCGTAGAGCTGTGATATTCCCTATTCGCAGAGCAGTGATTTTCCCTATTCGTGCAGCAGTGATATTCCCTATTCTTAGAGCAGAAACATTCCTTATTCATAGAGCAGTGATATTCCCTATTCGTAGAGCAGTGATATTTCCTATTCGTAGAGCAGAAACATTCGTTATTCATAGAGCAGTGATATTCCCTATTCGTAGAGCAGTGATTTTCCCTATTCGTAAGGCAGTGATATTCCGTTTTCGTAGAGCAGAAACATTCCTTACTCGTAGAGCAGTGATATTCCCTATTCGTAGAGCACTGTTATTCCATATTCGTAGAGTAGTGATATTCCCTACTTCTAGAGTAGTGATATTACCTACTTCTAGAGTAGTGATATTCCCTACTTCTAGAGTAGTGATATTCCCTATTCGTACAGCAGTGATATTCCCTATTCTTAGAGCAGTGATATTCCCTATTTCCAGAGCAGTGATATTCCGTATTCGTAGAGCAGGGATATTCCCTATTTGTAGAGCAGAAACATTCCTTATTCGTATAGCAGTGATATGCCCTATTCTTAGATCAGTGATATTCCCTATTCGTAGAGCACTGATATTCTCTACTCTTTGGGTAAGAGTCACTATGAGAGGCGATCCTTGTGAAGAACTTAAATATTTCCCTGCTTAACGTAGACTACATCCATTATGTGAGCCGTATCATGTGGTGGAATTTATTCATACATTATGAGGTGCGCAGTGGATACTAACGTCCGTACGTGTGTGTGTGTGTGTGTGTGTGTGTGTGTGTGTGTTTATCTAAAATCCAGATATGTTTATCATCATTTACACAACAGAAAAACCTTGAAAAAACGTAAGTGCAATCTATGACGACTTCACATATAAATCAAAAATGTAAATATGTTAATTGTTCTACTTTTTAAGAGCACCTGCTGCTGTGTTGTGGCAAGAAGTGTAAATATCCCAAGAACCTATATATACACCGTCGAGATATGTAGCTGGATTTTCAAATTTCTCTCTTTCATTCTCTTTCTCTTTTCCCTTCTCTTTCTCCCTCCCTCACTCCTACTCTCCCTTTTCCCTCCATCACTCCTACTCTCCCTTTTCCCTCCCTCCCTCTCGTCTCTCTCTCTCTCTCTCCTCCCTCTCTCTCTCTCTTTCTCTCTCTGTCCCTCCCTCCCCTCTCTCTCTTTCTCTTTATTTCTCTTTCTCGCTCTCAGCAACAATCATAGTAACCACAATTACCATAATGCTAGCAACAGCACAAGGAAAAATAATGATGGTAAAGATAATTGTGTCGTGTAATTATATCCCCTCTTCTCTGGAAATGAATGCTGCAATGTCCACTGGTTAATAATCATTTGATATATTTTCTTTAACCTGAATCACAAGTGTCAAGAGGCAGCCGCTACATACATTTGCAACTCGATTTATTCAATTGTGCAATGACCATAACAACCACAGTCGCCATTGGCAAAGGCTGAATTGGAACTTATGTGTAAATTAGCGAGTGGATCATTTCAACTCCAAACTGATTTAAACAGATAAAAAGTTTCGTAGTTCGGTGCACTTCGACCTACTAACTTTATACATTTCCGTGTGCCTCATAAATTATGCTAGGCTATTAATCTTTTGTTGGGTAATATACTAGCTTGTTTCTAAGGGAGTCTGTCTGCCTTGATATATCCTTGATATATCAATGCCGTACATAGATACGGAAAAACGGATTGCATAACCCGTTAATTAAGATTTTAGGCAAGTTAGAGATATCTAAACTTGATCCATACGCAATGGCGATATAAATAATTGTAAATTGTAAAAGTAATGCAATTAGTAGCAAGACCACCAATCAGATACAAGCAACTAGACAAGTAATCTTATCTAACCAGTAACGAATACAAGTTAAGGTAATGATAAGCTACCATGACAGTAATATACAAGAAGACAATTATTGCAAAGTAAAAACTAAAATGAAAATTAAATATTTTTTTTAAAGATAACCAAAGATGATTTTATATTAGAACCATCAAGTAAACCCACTGGTTAAAAAAAAGTTAAGGGGTATAAAAAATAAAATATGAAATAATTTTGAAATATCAGCAAAACATGGACTCGTAGAAAAAGACAAAAGCACCCGCTAGTATGTAAAAAAAAACTAGTTGTACGCATGCAGGCTTTGTATTTGTAATCCTTGGTTTATCATAATATAGTAAGTGTAATCAGGAGGGTATAGATTGCGGGAAATTCGTGTAAAAATATGCACACGTCTAAAGACCGTCTAGTTTTCATGAAAAAAAAAATGGCAACCAGAACCAAAAAGACTGAGTTTGAGATATCGTAAACAAAGAAAGAACACGTAATGCATACTAAATCCAGTGTCCTAGAGTAGCTTCGAATAGATACTGTTGGTTTTGATAATCTAATCCTGGGTACAATGTGAAACCCTTTTGTGATCGATCCTCAGTACTCCCCAAGGACAGCTGCCGCACGAGTACTTGTATATGAATGGTTACGAAACTCTCTTTATACTTAAAGTGGTTGCGTATAATTAGGATTGCTGTGCGTACACTTCTAGAGCTGACAAACAAACAGAACATCTGGCTGTCAGTTAAGAAGGAAATTGTTGTGATGTTATTACATAAATATTCAGATACACTCACATTTGTTGCACACGCTATAGGAGCGTATACACATGCAACACACAACACACCATGTGCGCATCACACAAAAGGGGGCGAGATACAGAATCCGATCCCCCGATCTGGGTCGAAGCAGCTAGCGAGGACCTGAAAAGAGAGAATAAAGTTAAGAATCAAAGACAAAAATCAGGGAACCTAAATAATACCAATGTCGACTACTTCTACCTTTTGAACCCGTGGAACAGTTCCCCAGGCCTGCAGATCGGACTGGCTATCGGTATCAGAATAATACTGGTATAGCACAATAATACTTGGCATTGGCTGGCTCACACCTGCGAGAATTATTGTTGAAATTATTGAAACTCTCCTATCATGGTACTAACTCAACCAGAAATGTTTCAGGATCTAAACGAACATTCAGTACACTGTTAAGATCTTATTATCTTTTGTGTTTGGTGTCTATAATATTTCAGTTTAACCACTTTTTCCTTGTGATCATTTACGTTATAGTATACAATGTCGTTGTTCGTGAAATTTTGGGTGGGAATTTTCATTCTAATGCGCGGGTCTCACCTCTGTGTGTTCTTTCAATTCATTTTGTTGCTTACCACGTTTTTTTAATTTCTTCAGTGTTCATATTTAGTGCATTGTTTTCGTCAGATTCGATATATTTCATTACCTTTTTTGCTACCGTCTACGTCTAACAGAGTTATAATTTAGACCTTCATATACTGACAAGTCTTTGAAAATATTGCTGTGCCTACATTACAGGCATTTTCTGAAAACTACACTTTCATACTTCTTATATGCATCTCATCAGAGACCAGTGTCAAAGAAAGAAAGATATTAAGTTCATCTTATCTTTAAACAAGTTTGATATCTCATAATGGGTGCTCCCTAGTTCAATGTGAACCTCACTCCCTTGCTTGGCAGCATATGATTATTTGTTAAACCCTTAAAACAGTGTCTTCCTCTTTTTTACATTTTCTCTTTTTTTCCTATCCGTATACATGTAGCCCAATCTTTACAGGTGTTTTAAGCAATTATTGATTTCTTAATAAAACCTGGTGCGTTGAAATATGTTACAAATGACTTTGAAAACAAAACATAAATTAGAGCTTATGCATGGGGAATAATTTAATTCTATATCGCCACTACAGTCAGCCTTAGAGATAAAGTAAAGATAGATGGACAGTGACAGCACTGATTGCAGAGAGCCAATAGCTATCGTAATCTATCTTCATAATTTTCGACAAAGCCATCACAGACTAATATTTCTGATGATGAATGAGTCAAATAGAAAAAAAGTCGGAAATTTCTGTTCATTTTCACAAACGGACACATAGATAGAAAAAAAAATATATATATAAATATGTATAGGTAGTACGATAAAATGATCCCATGTATTTAGAGGAATAGATGATAGAAAATATTGATGAATATCCATAGAAAAGGCGAGAAACTAATGAATACGATAGAAAGACATATAAATAGATATAGACTGATGAATATCTGGTTTAGATATCGCCAGATCGATATGCCTTTGTATGCCACGTGTGCGCACGAGGAAGCAAAAAACACGAAAACTTTATCTATTTTGGTCATGTCTTAAACCTTAACGAGAGATCTTCAGGTAGTTCTGTGGCTTTACCGACATTCTTTATCAACACCTGGTCCCCACGCAAGCCTTTTGTGCTGTTGAGACAATACTAATGAGGAGAAAAGAGGATGTGCAATTTTGCATGTTGCAGGATTTTTCTGTTAGTGTCTGATCTTGGAAGACGACTCGTGTTTGTCTTAAGATTTTGTGCGCATATCTTAATGGAGAATATAATCGAAACGAGACTTTATGAAGTCTCGTTGTACACACAGACATACACATCACACGTTCTCATAGACTTTGATTCACTTTTTTTTTTTTTTTTTTTTTTTTGTGTATGTGTATGTGTGTGTGTGTGTGTTCATATGATTTACATTTCACTCCGTCTCGGTAACTCACTTCAACTTTTAGGAAGTTGTAAAAATGAAAAAAATGAGATCATAGCATAACAAAAAGAGAAATGGAGATGCATCATATTTTTAAAGCTAAATCAACTTCTTTTTTTTCTGAATATTCATTTTATTTCGCTTTCGAAGCTTTCCTCATTTTCTCTCTTGACAAGAGATGTGAATTGTCTTTTATCGTTGCATTCTAGAGCTTTAATAATGAAAGCTTTGTAGTATCAATGAACATTTAATCCCGCGTCCATGACAATACAGAAGTTTGGATAGCTAATCAATATTATTAATTATACAATGAGCCAAGCAAACCTATCTAGTTTTCAATAACGATACACAGAATTCAAATCGAGGTTACCAATTCGTCTGTAGTTCCATATCTTACTATGGTTGTTAGTAATCATAAAAAGAAATTGGTCAGAGGCATGCATCATAATCAAAAAAGGTAGGCAAAGTGTTTTCTCGCCTGGTGTAGGGATCTATATATCGCGGTGATTATGCAAGTGAAAAGCTCTAGGTGATCAGTATGCGACAATATAGGTATAGATCAACCCACAGGTGGCATTATCGACAGAAAAAAAAGTTGAAAAATAGTTTTATGTTGTTTTATCTAGTAAGAACATTTGTGATTACACATCCATCCACGCACCCACCCATCCATCCATTTATCCATCCATCCTTTCATCCATTCACCCATCCATCCTTTCATCCATCCATCCATTCATTCATTCATCCATCCAAACACCCACCCATCCATCCATCCATCCATCCTTTCATCCATCCATCCATTCATTCATTCACTCACTCACTCACTCATTCATTCATCCATCCATCCCTCCACCCATCCATCCAACCATCCACCCATCCTCCCATCCATCCATCCATATATAAGAAAAGGTACAACCATGATCTCACATATTCTCGAAAGAAGGTATATATAACATATAAAAAGTATAACATTTTTGCATAGCAAACGACGGGACTAAAACGTCATTTTCAAGGCATCACCGGTTTAACATATTTTCACAAAATAACAGCAATATCAAAACAAATGCTGCAATATTTCGCATGAAGATGTTACAATAAAAACACTGTAACTATATGTTCCTTTACAAAAGGTTACAACACCAACCTAAACGGTAAACTGACAGACATAGGAGAAAAATTACAGAAGTTTTGTACATCAACATAGTAAGCCATTGCAAAGAAAACGTATAACTTTTTCAAAACGAAACAGGCATTAACTTTCATAGATATTCAAACCCGTACAAGACAACCGTTTACAAATAAATCTACTTAACATAATTCAAGAGCTTATATACTATAGTTTATGGAGGTACAACCAATAAACATATTTCAAAAGTTTAATCATGCATTACTGAAAAAAATTAAATGTTTCCGAACTTTACGAAAAACTTTCATGGTAAACTTAAATTTATCATAACAGCATTAAAAAAACATTACAATAACACGTTTCCATTTCTATCTTCGCCCTCAGTGTTACAGAGGATCACGAATGAAAGAATAGCATTGTTGGAACAGGATATCTCATGCAGAAAAATAAATTGCAATATTTACCTTCAGGTGCGACTAAGGACCGAAACTTTTCTTGTTATTTAAGAACAACATTTTGACATTTTGCCCCGACGTGGTGTTAATCCTTTATTTTAGATACAATTCTTGAAAGCAAAGGCGTTGTATATTCTGTAAGTGAAATCGCAGCTTTGGTTGTGTTGATCGAACGTTGATCAGTCAGTAATTGCAGAATATTGTTAAGCTTATTATATAGATAAAGGTGCACGAACAAGAGAGCGAGAGGGGGAAGATGGGATAGGGAGATGAAGGATGAGAGAGAGAGATAGATAGATAGAGAGAGAAAGAGAGAGAGAGAACAAGAAAGATGATTATACAGGAGACATCTGCTGCATGTTTATGAATACGTTGCGTACTTTAATAACTTTCTGTACGTATTGCATATACATTTACATAATCGCTGAATGAATTTTGGGGTTGCGTTTCAGGGGAAAATAGGATATGATGGAGGTTCGTGTTCGTGCGTGTGTGTGTGTGTGTGTGTGTGTATGCGTGTGTGGGTGTGGGTGGGTGGGTGAGAGAGAGTGAGAGTGTGAGACAACGTGGAAGCCACGTGGGGACATGAGAAAGCCACGTGGCCTAGATGCTATAAAGACGAAGAGGCAACTCTTCATGGCGTCCCCTCCAGGTCAAGATAAAACGGGCGACCTCAGGTCATTCGTCCTCTCTACCTGACCTCGCCTGCAGAGACACCTGGACTAGCCCTCGGCGAAGGCGCTGGGAGCGTCATCTCCCCGCCGCCGACCCCCACGCACCTAACAGAGAACAGAAGACATCCGAAGCCATCGCTACCAGTAAGTATTTCTATTTCACCTGTGCCGATATTCACCAAATAAAGGAAACAAGATCACCAGACTGTGGCTTCCAGAAACCCTTTGTGAGTACACATCTCACAGAGATATATACAGATAGATAGAGAGAGAGAGAGAGAGAGAGAGAGAGAGAGAGAGAGAGGAGAGTTGAGGATAGGGGAGAGAAAGAGTGAGGGAAGGGGAGAGAGGAGAGGGGAGAGACAGAGTGAAGAAAGGAGAGAGAGAAAAATAATGAGAGGGGAGAGAGGGATTAAAGGGGAGGTAGAGAGCGAGAGAAGGGAGAGAAAGAGTGAAGAAAGGGGAGAGAAAGAGTGAAGAAAGGGGAGAGAGAGAGGAGAGGGGAGAGAAAGACTGAGGAAAGGGGAGAGAAAGGTAAGAGGAAAGGTTAAGGATCAAAAAGGATTAAAAAGGGACGAAGTAAGGAGATAGAAAGAGAGTCAGAAGCGGAAGATAAACGAAAGACGCAGTAGAGAGAGAGAGAGAGAGAATATATATATATATATATATATATATATATATATATATATATATATATATATATATATATATACATATATATAACACACACACACACACACACACACACACACACACACACACACACATATATATGTGTGTGTGTGTGTGTGTGTAACCAATACCGGAACATATTGCAAAGAAGTAATGAAAGAAAGAAATCTTCCCTATTTCATTATTCATTTTCAACTATTCCTACAAGCCTCAGTATCACTTTAATTTCTTAAAAGAGCTCGTAGCTTGCCTTATCTTCCATCATCTGCAAGATCAAAAAAACAATCTAAATAAAATATTCAACAGAGCAGACAGACATCTAAATCATGCAAGAGAGGAGAGGTCAACTAAGTGACGCGTGATGTTGCAATACTTGTTTGAACTTTGGCCTTATGAGAAATATATCTGTGGGGTAGAATCTGGATGTGTTTAATTCCCTTTTTTGTCGATCTCTGTCTATATCTATCTATATACTTGATGTAAATCTGAGTTTGCGTACATGTATGTGTAAGTGTGCTCTCTTTCTTCCTGTCTCTGTCTCCGTCTCTGTCTATGTATTTATATACAAAAAACATACATGTACATACACACACACACACACACACACACACATATATATATATATATATATATATATATATATATATATATATATATATATATATATATATATACATATATATATATATATATATATATATATATATATATATATATATATATATATATGTATATATATATATATATATATATATATATATATATATATATATATATATATATATATATATACATGCATATATATACATATATATATATATATACTTATATATATATATATATATATATATATATATATATATATATATATATATATATATATATGTGTGTGTGTGTGTGTGTGTGTGTGTATATATGCATACACATTGACATGTGTGTATATGTATATGTATATATATATATATATATATATATATATATATATATATATATATATATATATATATAAATATGTATATATATATAAATATATATATAAATAAATAAATATATATATATATATATATATATATATATAAACATATTTATATATTTCAAGGAGCACATGAGATTTTTTTACTTTCAACGTAAGAGAGAGAGAAAGAGACATAGATAGATAAATAGGTAGATGGAGAGTGCATATGGGTCACAAGGCGGAGATATGCTTATCGATTTCAACTTTGCCTAGGTCCGCCCATATTTCGCTCTCTAGGCTTCCTATGTAATTCAAAGAGTTATCTATCTTTTATCTATTAATAGACCCTATCTCCGAATATAACTCGAAATCTGAAGGGGAATTTTACTGGTCACATGCATATTCACTTGAATTGCTTGAAAAAATCTCAAGCTCTTAATGTTTTTTTTCTTTATTTTTTCTTTTCTCTTTTCAAAATGTCTTGAAGATGTTTGCAAGCTTTTAGGATTCAAAGATGAGGAAAAAATCATAATGAAAATTGTTTAAGAAAAAATTGTGCCATTCCAGGAACAATTTCTCTGGTCTTTATTTTCTATTTTTTTATTTTTTTATTTTACTATATAAGTCATCCTTTTCATAAACGTCCAACCATATTTCAAGTTATAACCTATGTACAATATATTCTGCAATCCGTTATCGAAATACTGTGGTATTCATTGCTTATAAATAATAATAAAATTCGTAGAAAATACCTCTGAAGACATAATTTCATTTACTTTGGAATATGCATTTTTTTTCCAAAGTTAAACCATGCCTTTTATTTCTTTGCCAATTTTAAAAGTTATCTCTCTGACAGATGAAATATATATATTTCACGAAAGAATGAGTTTCATCTTATCTAAAGAGTTCTACATTAATTTTATATTCAGATATAAAAAAAAATCTTGGGAGACGGAAATTGCATAAACTTTTGAGAGAACTTTGGATGAAAGAAAAATGAAACGTCTCTTTTTTAAAGACTTTCTTTAGCCCAGATTAACGAATATATTTTTAAACGTTGACATTACGAAAGTAAAGAAAGGAAACACTTTACTTGTGACAGTCTTAAGACTTTCACTTGGATATATTCGCGACTTCTACTACTGTACTCTTTTCTGCCACCATCGCAATCGTCATCATTATCATTATCA
>BOPN01006276.1:15000-17500 GCA_017312705.2 Penaeus japonicus
CAGAGTGATAGGCCTCTGGTCTTCACGTGCTTATTTGGAGACGTTTTTTCTTCACCATTTTACTTCTTTTTTTTCTTCTATATTTCGTTTTCTTGATGACGTCACCCAGCCTTACATGTCATAGTTCATAAGTCATAAGTGTCAATTTCCTTGGTGATTGCATTCCCTCTTGGATCAACACTGTAGTCAGGGATGGCTTGAAAATTTGTTCAGCTAATTAAAAGTTCTCTCTCTCTCTCTCTTTCTCTTTCTCTTTCGTTCTTTATCTCCTTTTCCTTTTGTCTAACTCTCTCTCTTTCCCTTTGTCTAACTTTCTCTCTCTCTCTCTATGATGGGTGTCTTAGTCTGTTGGAACTAATAACCCATGCAAATAAGGTATTGATGCCAGACACAGGGTTTAAACAATTTAGGTTCATTTCATAACGCAGATAGTCTGTCGTTATGGTACACGATAGATAATATACACTACAGTACAATAATCACAGTAATAAACACTATCACGACACGTATAAAAAGGTGGACAAATCAGGCGTCAACGGTAGCGCAGTCGATCCCGGTCTGTCTGTATATTCCAGATTTTCTCCTTATATGGAAGGGGTTCTCATTCGCGTGCCTAATGGTGGTTATGCGGGAAGGTAGTCTGAAATGTAGGAGGCAAAACAGTCAAAGGCATTAAGCTCTTTTTGAGGGTCTAGGCATTTAGGAAAGCAAGTATGTGCGAATTACATATCCATCAAAGTTGACCTGATCTGACCTGGCGATTGCCTTGCTAGTTAGAGTGTGATCTTCACATAATATTTGTATATTGATCTATTGCTGTATTTGATATTATATATACCTTTATTATAAAATTTCATACTCTCTCTCTCTCTCTCTCTCTCTCTCTCTCTCTCTCTCTCTCTCTCTCTCTCACTCTTTCTCTCTCTCTCTCTCTCTATCTATGTTGTACTATCAGTTTTTTTTCTTGCAGATTGTATTTTGACTTGTATGGAATGTATATTTCCGTTACATTCAATAAATGATCGAAAATAATCTTTCAAATAGCATATTTCAAATAGCGCGATGTTGTAAGAGAGAGAGAGAGAGAGAGAGAGAGAGAGAGAGAGAGAGAGAGAGAGAGAGAGAGAGAGAGAGAGAGAGAGAGAGAGAGAGAGAGAGAGATTGAAAGATAGAGAGAGAAAGAGAGAAAAAAAACTTTTAATTAGGAAAACTAACTTCCATATTCGACTTCAATATCAAAATAACTTGTACCATGCATATGCTCTCAGATATACCGACATATGATATCCACCGAAGGTACCTTTTTTCACATTCCGCCCCCCCCCCCAAAAAAAAAAAAAACGCCAACCCAAAAGCTACGCCTACCTGTATTCCCACAGCGACGCCACTGTGTGTTCCGTCCGTTCCTGTGACGAAGGTATGAATCGATGGTCTAAGGACTCAAGGGGCACTTGGCAAGAAAAGTTTGAGAACCTCTGTTTTAAACAATGGCTAACCCATGGTGAAAGGACCCTGTAGCCTTTATAGCTTGTCTGTACTAAAGTAGCCCTGCCATTTAAGCCGTGTGGGAATTGGATTTCGCAGAACACGAATACGAGCCACCACCTATAACACAAGTCTGTGACGTTGAAGAGGTAACTGATAGATTAGGTGATTGGTAGGTTATTCCTAAATACCACGTTTTATGTTATTGGATTGGTTGATTCGTTGATGTTTGAGTACCGCAATAGAGCAAACGTGTGTGGTATTTCTGTCTGGAATCTTGGATAATGTGTTGCATGTTTGGAATTTTATGAGAAATGTTTATTTAGTGTTATGAAATCAAAGGATTTAGTTACCAGACACGACTGAAGGAAAATGTTGGTATTATCTTTGGCATTGTCATCATTATTGCTATCATCAATATTATCATTGCTATTATTGTCATTTTAATTATTACTATTATCGTCATTTTTCTTATTATTATCCTAATTGCTAATATCAATATCATTATTATTACGAGGGTCACTATTGTTATCTTTCTCTGTATCATTATCATTATCATTATTATCACAATTAATACTGTTATTATCATTATCATTATCAACTCTACTATTATCAATTCATTATCATCGTTGTTATCCTCATTATTAGCATCATTTTTAGTATCATTATTACTGTCATTAATATTGTGACTGTCATCATCATTATTATTACGGTTATCATCATTACTTTTTTAGTTACTATCATCATTGTATTGTTATTATCAGTATCATTGATATTGTTATCATTATCATTATTATAATTATTGTCATTTTTATTTTCATCTTTATCTTTTTTATCATGGATTTCATCTTGTCATCATTTTATTATCATTGTCGTCATTATTACAATGATAATTACTATTGTTATGACGATGATTATCTTTATTATCATTTTATCATAATAACCATCATCGTGACTACTATTGTTATTATCATTATCATCACACTCACCATCAGTGTAATTTATGTCATAACTA
>BOPN01006276.1:27500-30000 GCA_017312705.2 Penaeus japonicus
ATTGATAGACAAAGGAGCTTTCTCACAAGGACGATGATTCCTGTCCCGGCAGAAAAGACATAAATGGGGGTCTGAGGCTAGAATGACTTGTCCTTGTGGCGGAACGAGGCGAAAAACAGGTACTGTAAACACGTAACGATCCTCAAGCGGGACTTCCTGCAAGACACAGCTGTCCCCCCCCCCACACACACACACACTCCATCACCGAAACCGTCGCTTAAAGAGAACAACAACCCACGCTATCCATTCGTTTTATCGCGACGCTTATAACCCGTATAAGATAAGGATATCTTGTCGAGCTTGTTATTGGTCCAATAAGAGACCATCTCTTTAATATCCCCAATAACGATAATCCGTTATGTATCGCCACGATAAGGGAATTGATAGAAAAAGGGAGCTTTCTTACTAAGACGATGATGATAAGGGAATTGGTAGACAAAGGGAGCTTTCACACAAGGACGATGCTGATAAGGGAATCGATAGACAAAGGGAGCTTTCTTAGAAGGACGATGATGATAAGGGAATCGATAGACAAAGGGAGCTTTCACACAAGGACGATGCTGATAAGGGAATCGATAGACAAAGGGATTTTTCTTACGAGGACGATGATGATAAGGGAATCGATAGACAAAGGGAGCTTTCTTAGAAGGACGATGATGATAAGGGAATCGATAGACAAAGGGAGCTTTCTTACGAGGACGATGATGATAAGGGAATCGATAGACAAAGGGAGCTTTCACACAAGGACGATGATGATAAGGGAATTGATAGAAAAAGGGAGCTTTCTTACTAAGACGATGAAGATAAGGGAATTGTTAGACAAAGGGAGCTTTCACACAAGGACGATGATGATAAGGGAATCGATAGACAAAGGGAGCTTTCTTAGAAGGACGATGAGGATAAGAGAATCGATAGACAAAGGGAGCTTTCTTAGAAGGACGATGATGATAAGGGAATCGATAGACAAAGGGAGCTTTCTTAGAAGGACGATGATGATAAGGGAATCGATAGACAAAGGGAGCTTTCTTAGAAGGACGATGATGATAAGAGAATCGATAGACAAAGGGAGCTTTCTTAGAAGGACGATGAGGATAAGAGAATCGATAGACAAAGGGAGCTTTCACACAAGGACGATGCTGATAAGGGAATCGATAGACAGAGGGAGCTTTCTTACTAAGACGATGATGATAAGGGAATCGATAGACAAAGGGAGCTTCCACACAAGGACGATGCTGATAAGGGAATCGATAGACAGAGGGAGCTTTCTTACTAAGACGATGATGATAAGGGAATCGATAGACAAAGGGAGCTTTCACACAAGGACGATGATGATAAGGGAATCGATAGACAAAGGGAGCTTTCTTAGAAGGACGATGATGATAAGGGAATCGATAGACAAAGGGAGCTTTCACACAAGGACGATGATGATAAGGGAATCGATAGACAAAGGGAGCTTTCTTAGAAGGACGATGATGATAAGGGAATCGATAGACAAAGGGAGCTTTCTTACAAGGACGATGATGATAAGGGAATCGATAGACAAAGGGAGCTTTCACACAAGGACGATGATGATAAGGGAATCGATAGACAAAGGGAGCTTTCACACAAGGACGATGATGATAAGGGAATTGATAGACAAAGGGAGCTTTCTTAGAAGGACGATGATGATAAGGGAATTGATAGACAAAGGGAGCTTTCTCACAAGGACGATGATGATAAGGGAATCGATAGACAAAGGGAGCTTTCTTAGAAGGACGATGATGATAAGGGAATCGATAGACAAAGGGAGCTTTCTTACTAAGACGATGATGATAAGGGAATTGATAGACAAAGGGAGCTTTCTTACTAAGACGAAGATGATAAGGGAATCGATAGACAAAGGGAGCTTTCTTACTAAGACGATGATGATAAGGGAATTGATAAAAAAGGGAGCTTTCATACAAGGACATTCACGGTGGAAGTGGTTGCATCTATGCTAATGATGCTGATGATTGTGATACTGTGAGATGATCTTTGATGATAGTGAGCTGGTGAGCGTAATGGCGATGATAATCATGATAAGAAGAACGATTATGATAATGATGAGGATGATGAAATTGAGAACAATAACAATGGTATTGATTTTCTAGATAGATAGAGAGATGGGTGGATGGACAGATGGATGGGTGAATGGATGGATATATAGATGGATGAATGGATGGACAGATGGATGGATGGATGAATGGATGGACAGATAGATGGATGAATGGATGGACAGATAGATGGATGGATGGATGGATGGACAGATAGATGGATGGATGAATGGACGGACAGATAGATGGATGGATGAATGGATGGACAGATGGATGGATGAATGGATGGACAGATGGATGGATGAATGGATGGACGGATAGATGGATGGATGGATGGATGGACAGATAGATGGATGAATGGATGGACAGATGGATGGATTGATGAATGGATGGACAGATGGATGAATGGATGGACAGATGGACGGATG
>BOPN01006276.1:52500-55000 GCA_017312705.2 Penaeus japonicus
GAAGGCACTGCAGAACTGATCATAAGTATCAAACACCACATATAACACTCTAGTTACAAATAGATATATCGATCAAACGTTCAGAACAACACACTTACGCCATCTACTATATACCCAACTATTCCCGTCCAGGATCCATTAGGAAGCTGGTGTCCATAGAGGCGGTCCTCAGGAACTACCCACTCGTAGCTGTCAGGTACAGATGATGACTAGATAACACCGGCGTTATTTGATAGTGATGATTATCTAGGAAATAGTGTGATGATGGCAGTGGTAATGGAGGCCACTGTGTTGTTGTTGTTGAAACTTAATGCTTGTGGTGATGGCAATAATATTGATGGTAATAGTGACAGTGGGGACAATGATAAAAGGTGGAAGTAGAGACAGTGAGGAAGTTAAAGATGTAATCCTAATGATGATGCTATTCATGATAGTAATTATGATACAAAAGGTTCATATCAATGATAACACGGCCAATGAAATCGGTATGAAAACTGATAGTGTTGCTAATGATGATAAGTGATATTTTATATCAAAGCAGCAATGACAATGCTGATAATAATGATAGATATGTAGATATCTTAGCAATTAAGTGGCCTTCATGATTAATCTTATTAATGCTGGAAATGATTCTCTTTTAAAATGAGATAACAAGGAAAGTGATAATACTTATAAAAACAACTGCATTAATAACGTGCTCAACACAAGTCTGGGAATTCACTGTTATTAATCATTAGTATTGATAACAGTAATACGCAATGATAAAAATGGCTAACGATAAAAGAAATATGAATAACAATAATGCTAAAAACAAGGCATAAAATCAGAAATTCAGAAATAAATAACCACAGTGTGCTTCTAACAAGGACTGTAAAGCAAGTACAAGTAAAAACATTGAACAGGAATCAATGAAGACCCACAAAAAAAAAGAAAAAAATCAACAAAATTAAGCCAAAAAAAAAAAAAAAAAAAAAAAAAAAAAAAAGAAGGGCATCTCAAACATCTCAACTGCTATTCCTCGGATCTTGAATGGTGCTTTATCGCCTTCCACGACAACCACGGGTGGACCCTGTAGTGAAGAAAATTTTTGTTTGAGTTTATGGTTTTTAATCGCAAGTTTGGGGTTTGCGATTTCAATTCGCACGTGAGCAAGTCTTCGGTTTATATATAAAAAAAATTATATATATATATATATATATATATATATATATATATATATATATACTCTATTTATATCTCTCTCTTTCTCTCTCTCTCTCTCTCTCCAATAACATACGAGCAAGTCTTGGGTTTGTAATTTCTGATTGCACACGAGCAAGGTTTAATCCGTTGGTCTTGTTATGATCGAACTTGCATTATGGAAATTAGAATTTTCGAAAGAGGGAACGTATTCTGGCGCGATTTTTGGTCTCTTCTTTAAAAATGATTATATCCTCTTTTCGTTTCAATGGGACATTACGAAATGGAGATTCTTTTCGCTAACACGATATCTTTTTTTTATTATTACTAACAATTCTTTGCGAGCTACACTGATAATAAAAGTTTATTTTAATTTGTGGAGGTGTCCGCTCATAGAATTTTTATCAAGCATTAAAAGAGCATGGAATTTCAGAGAAAAGAAGTCAAGTTAACTACCTTGTATATTCTATACCGAGGCAGCGCTCCGTTGGCAACAAATCCATTGCAATAACTTTGCTATTAATTGTTATAATTTGGACAAAAAGAAGTATCAAAATGGGTTCTGGAGGTACTAAGCATTTCATCGGTGTACTGGGTAGATGTTTTTATATGATTCCACTTATTATTATATCCTCATATCTTTATCAAAATGAATAAAGAAATAAGACATTACTTTTTTTCTCTCTCTCTCAAAAATACATAATTCTAGAGAGCTGTAACAGGGAAACAAAGTTGAAATTTGAATAAAAGGCGAATCATACACATCATTACTATTCTATCTAAATAAAATGTTATTCTTCTTCTACTCATCAGTCAAATATTACATAAAAAGGGTGTTTGTTTCTTTTTATCTCTTAATTTTTATCATAATTTTTTTAAATACTGAATTAATTAAAAGGACAAAAGTGTGCATACATTTGAGGGCATACATCTCATTTGACATTTATTTTCTCTGGCCTTACTTAGGTTACATAAGGCTGATTTAAACTTACTCAGAAAAACGGCGACTTTCTATTCCTCTTATTTTCGATTTTTTGCATATTTGTTTTATAAAAGCGAGAAAGAAGACAAAAATACGTTCTGTAAAATTGCGAAATGCACAGTTTTTTGGAGACATAACAAGCATATGTCGGTAACATTAAAGAAAATGGAAAAACAAAAAACAAATCGAAACTACTATATTTCCTAACGAATGTGTTCTACTAAGTGAGATCAGAAAAACACCCTACCGATGACGTAAAATTTAGGCGTTAATATATATATATGAGAAAGATGGTAGAATGCAGTAACGCATTTGATACAGAAATACAATCTGATGGCT
>BOPN01006276.1:67500-70000 GCA_017312705.2 Penaeus japonicus
TCTGACTCAGCCAGTTCCTCAAGGTTGTTCAAGGGCAGCACCAGACTCGGCAGGATGAGCATGGCCTTGAGGTTACCCCGGTACACCACGCCCAGGATGAAGGCCACGAGGAGCCACAGGCCGCCGACGATCCTTGGAGCGTACCCCGTGGGCTCCCAGGGAACAGCTGGGGAGGGAGAGCGAATCACGTGGCACCGCACACACTAACGTTCACACATACACACACGTGCACTTACTTATGTGCATGTATGTAGCTACAAGCACACACACTCATTTATATACATATGTATATACATACATACATACATACACACATATATATATATATGTATATACACACACATATGTATATGTAAATGCTTATATATACAGTGCATATCTATGTGAGAAAGATGGTAGAATGCAGTAACGCATTTTATAATAGCAATACAAAATTTACCTCCCTGACCGAGACTCGATCCGTCAAAGTGACAATCGCGGCTACTAACCCAATAGACCATGCAACCCACTAAAAGAATTGTCTAACCAGATGCCTTACAACCATCATGGAAATTATCCATATGCTCTTAGCAGATATAACCTCGGTAACTTGATTTGTGACTTGAATTTCTAATTCATTGCTGCCGAGTGCCCATGGGAATTGTCTGTAAAATCTCGCTATATCACTGCTCTGCTAAGAGCATATCGGTAATTTCCGTGATGGTAGTTAGGCATCTGGTTAGACATGATCTATTGGGTTAGTAGCCGGGATTGTCACTCTGACGACCTGGGATCGTGTCTCAGTCAGGGAGGTAAGTTTGTATTTCTATATCAAAATGCGTTACTGCATTTTACCATCTTTCTCACATAGATATAACCTCGGTAATCTGATTTGCGACTTGAATTGTTAATTTGTTGTTGCCGAGTGCCCATGGGAACTGTCTATAAAACTTCTCTATCACTGCTCTGCTAAGAGCATATAGGTAATTTCCATGATGGTTGTAAGACATCTTGGTTAGACGTTTCTTTTATTGGGTCGCGTGGTCTATTGAATTAGTAGCCGGGATTGTCACTCTGACGACCCGGGATATATATATATATATATATATATATATATATATATATATATATATATATATATATATATATATATATATATATATATATATATATGTATATATATAAGTAAATATTCCTTTATTTTCTCTCTTCATCTTCATTGCGATCTCTTGAGGCGAAAGCCTCAGTAGACTCACGCTGACTGATCAGATGGCTCATAGTCCACAGCAAGGACCTCTCGACTGATCTCCCGGTCGCGTCTTCCTCCCTCGGGTCACGTCGGTTTCCCAGTTGCGCCCTGGCGAGGAAAGGGGGAAGCTGGTACACAGGGATGAATAGATTGACACAAGTTGATGAATAATATATATATATATATATATATATATATATATATATATATATTTGTGTGTGTATATATATATATATATATATATATATATTATATATATAAAGGGAGAGAGAGACAGACAGAAAGAGAGGGAGAGAGAATGGGAAATAATTAGATAAATCGATAAATACGCTCCAAAACTTCAAAATTCCAAAATCATCTCACCGGCGTTTGGCGAGCCTGGCATACAGCCTCAGGATGATCAGGGTCGAAATACAAACGATTATGGCGGCGAGGAACATCACGAGCCACAACTGAAGACAAGGTAATAGGAATTATCAAGCTGATCAGGAAAACTATAATTACCATTATTGTTATCATTGTTAGGATCATTACTGTTCTTATCAACATTATCATTATTGTTATAATTATTATCGTTATAGTTATCATTATTGTTATCATTATTATCGTTATAATTATCATTGTTGTTATCATTATTATCGTTATAATTATCATTGTTGTTATCATTATTATCGTTATAATTATCATTATTGTTATCATTATCGTTATAATTATCATTGTTATCATTATTATCGTTATAAATATCATTATTGTTGTCATTATTATCGTTATAATTATCATTATTGTTATCATTATTATCGTTATAATTATCATTATTGTTATCAATATTATCGTTATAATTATCATTATTGTTATCATTATCATCCTCATTACGAAAACACGCCCGTCCATACTATCGGTGAAAAGGGCTTGATGAAACCCATGATGTCGGACCGCAGACTCGGCAGCTTGTAGGCGATGGCGAATTCGTCGATGAAAACTGGTTCCGTGAAGTCAATGGCGGTGAGGCGCTCGGTCGTTATGCTCAGAGGGACAGAGAGGTCGGCTTCCTGGAAGGAAAGAAAGAAAGAAAGAAAGGAGAGGAGAGAAAATGTATGAAGCTGGAAAGAAAAGAAAGAATGAAAGGAGAGGAAATGTATGAAGCTGGAAAGAAAAGAAAGAAAGGAGAGATGAGAAAATGTATGAAGCTGGAAAGAAAAGAAAGAAAGGAGAGGAGAGAAAATGTATGAAGCTCGAAAGAAAAGAAAGAAAGGAGAGGAGAGAAAAGGTATG
>BOPN01006277.1:25000-27500 GCA_017312705.2 Penaeus japonicus
TCTATATCAATCTATAGTATTCTCCTGAAATTTTGGTATCTAGTGGAAGATGAATGTATACGAGAGAAATCTAGGAAACTGTATTATTAATGTTAAAGAGGGCAAGCTGGTGAGGGAGGCTTGTTTTGGTGTAATTATGGTTATTAATATTAATATTAAAATTAATATTAATAATAATATTAATGGTTGTTTGCACAAACTTCAGGAGCATCACATTGTGGGTTCAATTATTTTATTGTATACATGCAGTATTATATTATATAAATGCTATTATATTTTCAAGGAATATTGAACCAAGATTTAATCATTGATGTGATTTGTCTGTATACTTTTTATTGATATGGTAATGCAACTTCTTTGTTTTGAGATAAGCTGTTCAACATGAAAGATATTGAGTTGTGTCATGCTGTGAATACCTCGAATATTGTATAATTACTATTCCTTAGCCTTGTTAATCTGCCAGATAAAGATTTTAAGTGAATCTGCAAAATTTATTTAGTGTAAATGATGTATACATTTATAGTTATTAGTTTTTTTGTTTTTTTTTTAAGTTCAAAGATAACATAATGTGCAAGTGGACCACATTGAGAGCATGTATACTCATAATGTAGTTATTTTTCAGACTGATTACAACAACCCTGTGATTTTAGTGCAAACTATTCATCAACATCAATATCATCATAATATTCGTCGTTAATATCATCACTATCATTTTCATTGTTATCATTATTATTTTTACCATTATCATTATTATTGTTATCATTATTGCTATTATCATTATCATTACTATTACCATAATTATCATTACTATTCTACTTTTTATTATTTTTTTTATTACCATAATTATCGTTATCATCATTTTCATTATCATTATTATTGTTATCACTGTTATTATTATTGACGCTATTATGATTATTATTGTCATCAAATCTATTATTATTATCATCATTGCTACCATCATTATCATCATTATTTTAATTATCGTTGCTATTGTTATTATCATCATCTTTTTTATGATCCTTATCATCTTTTTTTATTATCCTTATTATTGATGTTAATGTTGCTATTGGTGTTGATGTTATCATTAATATTTTCATTATCTTTATCATTATCATTAGTTGTAATAATAGCGTTTTCATCATCATATTATTATCATTATTATAATTGCTAAATCTTTTGTTTTTATTAACACTACCATTATCTTTACCATCCTTATTATAATAATCATCATTATCATGATAATTATTATCATCATTATTATCATCATATCATCTTAAATATCATCATTATCATCAATATCATCAACATCATTATCGACAATATCATCATCATCACCATTATCATCATCACCATGATCAATATCAATATCATAATCATTATCATCATCATCATCTCATCACCTTAACCACTACTATTACAAATACTATTAAGGATAATAATTATACTATTATTATCATTACGTTTAATATCATTATTATCATTTTCATTGTTATATGTTTTATCATTTCATCCTTAATATCATTGTATTTGCTGATGCTATTGCCATAATAATTCTAATAATTATTAACATTAGCATTATATGTTATCATAAAATCACATATATTGTTCTTACTATCATCACCTTTAGTATTACCTTTTCAATTGTTATTATCCTTATCATTTTTATTATTTGATTTCTTTAAACCTGAAACATATTTTTTCTCTCTTATTCTCATTTCATTTTAGCTGACCTCTCTTGCGACAAAACATATTTTATTCTTTTCCTCAATATGTTCTCTGAAGCATTCGTTATTTATTCAGTTATTTTTTTCTGTCTCAGTCATGATTCATATCTCAAGCCTGTGATGTAAATATGTTTGAACGATTTAATTTATATTTATATACATATACATATATATATATATATATATATATATATATATATATATATATATATATATATACATATATATATATATTTTTTTTTTCTTTCTTTTTTAGTAATATCATCGTTATTTTTTAAACCAGCTTACGATCCTCTTGAACAACAGAAAAGCCAGACATGAGAGAGAGATTACTGATGAGTAACTGATGTCATAAACAAAAAACGAAAAAAACAATTACTGTGTTAGTTATTGTATACTCAAGAAAATACTTGGAGTTAGAGGCCAAATCCCTCGTGTCTAGTGTAGGTGTACGAGCCTTTCTCTCTCTCTCTCTCTCTCTCTCTCTCTCTCTCTCTCTCTCTCTCTCTCTCTCTCTCTCTCTCTCTCTCTCTCTCTCTCTCTCTCTCTTTCTCTCTCTCTCTCTCTCTTTCTCTCCTCTCTCTCTCTCTTTCCCCTTCTCTCTCTCTCTCTCTCTCTCTTTCTCTCTCTCCCTCTCCTCTCTCTCCCCCCTCCCCCCCCTTCTCTCTTTCTCTCTCTCTTCCTCTTTCCCTAACACAAATATTCTTTCTTATTGACATTTGCTATGTGTATTTGTAACTTCTTAGATCAGTGATCAAGTAAAATTCATTCCCTCT
>BOPN01006277.1:52500-55000 GCA_017312705.2 Penaeus japonicus
TAATAATGATAAGAGAATTATAGTAATGATAATAGTAATAATACTCATAATAGGAACAATAGTATTAGTAGTAGTAGTAGTAGTAGTGGTAGTAGTGGTAGTAGCAGTAGTAGGCGTAATAAAATAATACCAATAATCAAATTGATAATACCAACAACACTATTCATATTTTTTGTAATGATTATAATGGTAGCCATGATGATAATGGTGAAAATATTGATAATTTACGTTCCCATAAAGATGATAAATTTGTATTATTACTATCATCAATATTATCTTTATCATAATTATTATAGCTTGAATTACAGTTTCATTATCATTATTATTGTCATCATTATTACTATCATTGATATCACCATCATTATTATCATTATAATCATCTTCATCATCACTTTTATTATCAATATCATTAGTATTGATAATGATATCACTATGGTAACTATCATTGCTATCAGTTATATATAACCTGTACAACCGATTTGATATCATTAAATTTATTTCACAAATCAATATTACAAAAATCAACCGCCGATTGTCAAGATATATTACGAATAAAGATATATAACGTGAAAAGATGGCGCTTAACACTTTATTTTGTGTCATAATACATCATTATCGTGATTACGTCATGTATTATCTTCCTTTGGGTTCGAAGACATAGTATGATATGTATTTTCCGTAACTTCGTTTGCTGATACTAAATTTTCCAAGTCGTGAAGATCTATGAAGATTCATGATGCTGTATCGGGCTTAATCATGGCTGTCTATATATGTCAGGTTTCTGTTTATTTTTTGTATATTTGAGGTTCAGGTATTGGAGATATGTATTATTTTTCTCTTTCTTTTATCTCTCTCTCTCTCTCTCTCCCCCTCTCTCTCTCTCTCTCTCTCTCTCTCTCTCTCTCTCTCTCTCTCTCTCTCTCTCTCTCTCTCTCTCTCATATATATATATATATATATGTATATATATATATATATATATATATATATATATATACATATATATATATATATATATATATATATATATATATGTATATATATATATATATATATATATATATATATATATATATATATATAGATAGAGAGAGATATATATATATATATATATATATATATATATATATATATATATATATATATATATATATATATATATTTATGTGTATATATATACATATATATATATATGTATATGTATAAATAGATTATTTTACTTTTTTGGCGAATTTCACTTGTTTATGTCATTTCAAACATCATCAACAATTCCTCTGAGATGTGCAGTATGCGTGAAATTGAAATTGTGAAACTGAAAGTAGTACTAATTTTACTAAGTTTACTAAGCAATTCCTTTTTCATTCATATTTTATTGATGCAAATACATTGTGTAAGTTTTATACTAGGGATAGGTTTAATTATTTCAATATTAATACATTTTTGGAACTTTATTATGATACTGATTTTCCAGTTTCAAATCTCTTGCATTGTGAAGTTATTCGTCCTCAATCATACCACGTGTTCGTTATTGGGATGCCAATACGATAAAAAAAAATAATAATAAATAAATAAATAAATAAATAAATAAATATCGGGAATAAAGCGTTTGCTAAAGAGGCTTTACCTATGGCTCTTCATAGTACATTTGACACATTTGGATTAGTTACATCCCCTTTTCATTGTCCTTTATTTATAACAATCCTTTGATCCACTAGATGTCAATAGCATTACCTGTAAATATTGAAAAGTAATCCCTCATTCCTCATAATTCATCCCTGAAATCATAGGAAAAAAGAAATTTCAAGGAAATTTGCATAAACTACCATTCATCCTCGCACTCAGCAGAGATAAGAGAAATTGGATATAGTATTTTCCGTTACGGAATTCCCTTCGTGGATATTGGATCTAGGTGTCCCCTTTGCCCAGAACCCATATTTAATGCTTAGATTGCTTTTCGTGATTCTAATGAAATTAGTCCTACAGATCTTCAAATCTTCAAAGCATCTATATGTCGCTTTCTTTCTATGAGATTGTTTAGATTATTTTATTTAACTTTACACAAGAGCTTGGTATATATCACGCTTCATATCTAGCTGATTCATATATATAGAAACAAGGACATAAATGGAGAAATCATGCATAAAAAGAATGGAATAGCTTAGACTCACGCATTAAAATCTTACTTAGGTTAGGTTTCCATATTTTACTCACTATTACCCACTAGTTTTGGTTTTCTTTTTCCCTGGAGGATGTGTCAGTCACTGTGTCGTACACGTCACACATACACTGAAACACTATTTTTGAATGAACAAGACCGTTACAATAACAATAAAAGAAAATGGCTGAAGAAGCCAAAGGACACCCCATCCATTCTATATAAGTATTACATAATTCAATCAAAGAAAATTGTAGAAGAAAAATACATATTACTAATACTAATACCCCCTACATTCTTTTTCAACTAACATATTTTTGGTATGTTAATTCTGATCATTCCGGGA
>BOPN01006277.1:65000-67500 GCA_017312705.2 Penaeus japonicus
AAAAAAAAAAAAAAAAAAAAAAAAAAAAAAAAAAAAAAAAAAAAAAAAAAAAAAAAAAAAAAAGAGTAGAGAATGAAGAAGAAAATTTCATCATCAGCCTGTTGAAGGACCCACCCGTCCCATCCGTCCCTATTGTTCCATTCCACTCCACGCCTTTGTTTTCGAAGAGAGGATTGATTTCCATTTTCATCACACCGACGAGACTCAAACCTTAGCAGTAAGCAATGGATTTTTATCAAGACACCATCTCCAGACATATTGGCCCGAAGACTTTCAAAGAGTCCCATCTATCCTTGAAAATGAAGTGAGCTTATGCTTTCTGGGCACCAAAGCACCGCGCTATATAGATCACAGCCGGGGGAAATAATGTTGGGGGGGGCGGGGTAGAGAGAGAGAGAGAGAGGGGGGGGGGGAGGAGAGAGAGAGAGAGAGGGGGAGAGAGAGAGAGAGACTGAGCCACACACGCACCGTTTTCTTATCAAAGGGGAGCAAGCAGATACTATATCATACACCGATGCCGGAATGCAACATTGGCGGCGAAAACTGGACAATGTCTAGATCAACGACGGAACCCTACAGGACAGTGTGAAAGTGAGTGTGAGAGTGAGTAGAGAGCGAGGGAAAGAGAGAGCGAGAGAGAGAGAGAGAGAGAGAGAGAGAGAGAGAGAGAGAGAGAGAGAGAGAGAGAGAGAGAGAGAGAGAAAGAAAAAAAAAAAAAAAAAAAACACCCTGCTTTTACCACACCGGCTTTCAGGTCTTTGATGAGTTCATCTAAAAAGCCCCCGAGGCACTATCTATCATTTCTGGGTTAGAGTAGACTCGGCTAGACTGACTTACGACGCCTCCGGTCTTCTTAGCATGAGATGAGAGGAATATTCATGAGGGGAATAATAATGGTGGGGGTGGTAATATCGTTGGTTTTGTTCTTCATGGTGTTATTGGTATTAGTGTTGTCCATGTTATCATGTTTCTTTTTAAGCGTTATGGAAGTGATGTGTTCGTTATTTTAATCATTTTGTTCTTGTTATTATAGATAACATTTATAGTACAAATTGTGTATTGGAAGAGAGAGAAAGAGAGAGAGAGAGAGAGGGAGAGAGAGAGAGAGAGAGAGAGATAGATAGAGAGAGAGAGAGAGAGAAAGAGAGAGAGAGAGAGAGAGAGAGAGAGAGAGAGAGAGAGAAAGAAGAGAGAGAGAGAGAGAGAGAGAGAGAGAAGAGAGAGAGAGAGAGAGAGAGAGAGAAAGAGAGAGAGAGAGAGACAGAGAGAGAGAGAGAGAGAGAGAGAGAGAGAGAGAGAGAGAGAGAGAGAGAGAGAGAGAGAGAGAGAAATAGATAGATAGATGGACAGATAGATAGATATAGAGATAAAAAGAGAGAGAGATAGAGAGAGAGAGAGAGAGAGAGAGAGAGAGAGAGAGAGAGAGAGAGAGAGAGAGAGAGGAGCAGAGAGAGAGAGAGAGAGAGAGAGAGAGAGAGAGAGAGAGAGAGAGAGAGAGAGAGAGAGAGAGAGAGAGAGAGAGAGAGAGAGAAAGAGAGAGAGAGAGAGAGAGAGAGAGAGAGAGAGAAAGAGAGACAGAGACAGAGACAGAGAAAGAGAGAGAGAGAGAATGATAGTCGCAAATCCTGCTCCTCATATTTATCATCCACTGATAATATTACCCCATCCACATCATCAACATCAATTCTTCTTGTCACTAGAACATTACGTTATTCCAGAAATGTTTCCAAGATCACTGCTATCATAAACATTATTACGCCTCTCTGCATGCATCACCATTAATATTCTTCAATAGCGGGTATCATTTCCTCTCATCAACATTGGATTTTATAACATTATGATATTGTCCATCATTAATTTCATAATTCGGCCATAACATATGCAATGTATTATGCTGTTTACAAACATGTCGGCATAATTTGCAACAATTCATTATCTACATGATTACAGACCAGTAATAAAACAAGGTGTATTACGATATTCTCGTGTTGAACAGTAACTCTCGTCAAGTTTAGAAATTTAACACGCAAAATGTGTATTATTAATGCAGCGTGAATTAATGATCTCTGTGCAATAGGGCTTTCAGGTACTTGGTATTTGTCATCATTCTAGATATATATTTCACGACCAAAAAAAAAAAAAGAGAGAGAGAGAGAGAGAGAGAGAGAGAGAGAGAGAGAGAGAGAGAGAGAGAGAGAGAGAAGGTTTTCTGACAAAAATGTGCTCGGCTTCTTTCGCGTTTGTCATGTGTAGGCTTCTTATCCTTGCCGAACCCCCGCAGCAGAATTATGGGAAACACTGAAGCTTTTAACAGGGCAATATAATGCCATAGTCTGCACTGCAGTCATGTGTGTCTTTGTGATCTCCGAAATATGGTCGGTAGTAATAGTTACGACGCCTCTCTTTGTCCGTGTCTCCGTGCTTTTGTTTTGTGTCTTGGCTTTATTGAGATGTGATAACTAAACAGTGATGACCATGAACGTTTAATGGACTAATGATA
>BOPN01006277.1:77500-79789 GCA_017312705.2 Penaeus japonicus
CCTGAGTACTTTTTTCCTTTTTTTTTTGTGATTCTCTTTGTTTTGATATTCTTGTTTTCAGCTTTTCCGTTTCTGTTTCTTATTTTTTCCTATTCTGTTCTCTCTCTCTCTCTATCTCTCCTCTCACTCCCCCGAATATTCTTTAACTTTATTTTGTCCTTGCTTTTCATATCGTTTATTTTTTTTCTTTTTCTTTACATTTTTCTTATTCATTTTTCCCTAAATTTATTCAGTCATTCTTTCTTTCTTTCTCTCTTTTCCTGTTCTTTCCTTTTCTCTTTTTTTCTTCTAACCACATTTCATGTCGGGAAAACATTAATGGTACTGGATGTTGGATGAAAATCTTTATTTCAACGTGTGCAATTTTCTCTCATTCTCAATACAAGTTCTCTCTCTCTCTCTCTCTCTCTGTCTGTCCCTCTCTCTCTCTCTCTCTCTCTCTCTCTCTCTCTCTCTCTCTCTCTCTCTCTCTATATATATATATATATATATATATATATATATATATATATATATATATATATATCGCTCTTTCGTTCTCTCTCTTTATTTATCTTTGTATTTATCCATCTGTTTCATCACATTTTCTAGCTTTTATTTCTTTTTTGCATTGTTTTTTTCATAAAGTTAAGTTAGTTTTTTTTTTAATCTTCCATGTGTTCATGTTTTAATTTTTCTTCTTAGTTAAAAGGAAAAAATAAATCTCATTTTCTTTCAAGCTTTTCACTCCTGATAACATTTCGGTTTCTGGAAAGCAGTGATGAGACTTTTGACTGTGAAAAAAAAATATCGCTCATTTTCAGATTGTATCGCGTTCTCTCTTTGTTTTCGTAGTCACTTTCACTCTCTCTCTCTCTCTCTCTTATAAATTGACAAAAATTGAAAAAAAAGACATTGGTCTGGATACGTCTTTCCCTCCCTCTCTCTCTCTCTCTCTCTCTCTCTCTCTCTCTCTCTCTCTCTCTCTCTCTCTCTCTCTCTCTCTCTCTCTCTCTCTCTCTCTCACTCTTTCTCTCTCTCGCTCACTCTCTCTTTCTCTCCCTCTCCCTCTCTTCCTCATGAACAATTTAAAGTATAAAGCCTTTTAACCTAAACATTACAAGAGCTTATCAAAAGAAACAACTTTATTATTTATAAAAGCTATAAATTCAAAAAAAGAAAAAAGATAAAAAGTTTAAAGGCTTTACCAGAAGTTGAAAATTTAATAAAATATGAAAATATTCTGGAACATCTTAATATCTAATGGTCAACAAGTTTAACATGATAGAGACAGGCTGACAATAATGCATTATATATCTTCAGAAAGTTGTGCTTAGTTGAAGATACAATGTAACGCATCCAAAGTAGTCATAGAAAAATAGTTTTCACGACTTGAATTGATCCCTACGGTTATTTCGGAATATATCATAACGTACACGATTTTCACGATAAAATATGCATTGCTGGGTTCCGGTCACCTTGAGATTTCTATTGTGTTCCGGGTTAACGCAGTACTTGCAAGTCATTCAACTTGGTACTTGGCATGTTTACGCGAGTGTGGTGATTCGTGAAGTTTCAGATTTAAATATTCAGCACGACATTCTTTTTCAAAGGAAATATATATGTATGTGTATATGTATACATATATACACATGAACACACACACAAACACACACAAACACATCGGAGAGAAGGAGAGAGGGAGAAACGGAGGGAGAAAGAAAGAGGGATGCGACTGACATGCCTCCGAGAAGTGAGGCATTGGTATGTACTCATCCTTCCTTCCTGGATGGGTATCTCGACGTGTATGCCTTTGGTAATTGCTATGTCTTCCAGGTGTCATTTCTCTGTGTCTCTTTTCGTCTGATCTGTCATGTCAAAATTTAATTGAAAAGAAGAAAAAAATGATAATCTGTATCTATTTGTATTTATCTGTTAATTCAACTGATATCCGAGTATAAAGTTATCTAAGTGTTTGTGAACGTAAATTTTAAACATATCAGGATGTTCAGACTACAAGTTATGCCTCCTGATATAAGAATACTAAATATGTCACCATGAATAGTTTTCGAAGCTCATTCATCCTAAACATGTTTGATATTTGTTTGGCCATTTTGGAAATGTTATACAGTTTAGAGCCGTTCTGTGTGTGTGTGGAAATATATATATATGAACACACACACACACACACACACACACACACACACAGATATATACATATATATATATATATATATATATATATATATATATATATATATATATATATATATATATATATATATATATATATATATATATATACATATA
>BOPN01006278.1:27500-30000 GCA_017312705.2 Penaeus japonicus
AGTCGCCTTCAATGTGTTTGTTTATCATGAGTTATGGAAGAGTGGGACCCCAGCAGCGCTCTTTGGGACCGGAGGGCATCCAGAGGGCTGGGGAAACCGGGGCTTCATAATGTTCTTTTAGAGACACTAGGCTCTTAGCTCCTTTGTGACTGGAGACGCTGGCTGGGTCGGATTTGAATTTAGTCTTCTTAGAGGGTTTTCTGTTTCAGTCTGTCTTGGTTTCTCTTTTTTTCTTCTTCTTCTCTCTCTTTCTCTCTCAATATTTGTTTTCACTATATCTTCTCTTCTTCTCTCTCTCTTCTTTCTCTTCTCTTCTTCTTCTTCTTCTGTCTGTCTGTCTCTCTCTCTCTCTCTCTCTCTCTCTCTCTCTCTCTCTCTTTCTCTCTTTCTTTCTTTCTGTTTCTCTCTCAATATCTCCATTTCCACTTCATCTCTTCCTCTCGCTTTCCCTCTCTCTCTCTCTCTCTCTCTCTCTCTCTCTCTCTCTCTCTCTCTCTCTCTCTCTCTCTCTCTCACACACACACACACACACACACACACACACACACACACACACACACACAAACACAAACTCACTCACTCACTTACTCACTTCCAAGAATTGCGTATCTCTCTCTCTCTCTCACACACACACACACACACACACACACACACAACACACACACACACACAGACTAAAATAACCAGGCGTACATACAAATCAATCAAGAAAGAACACAATGCTCTTCCATTTTAACGTCAATATATATTTTTTTGGTTCTGTTGAAACCACGACTGTGATTTTTCTTTCTCCTTCGTAATCTCATTCTGTCTTTTTAGGCCTATTTCTCGGTTTCCTGTTGAGACTCTCTCGATATCAGCCACACACTTCCGGTTGGCATGTTTATATCACGGGGAAAGATAAGTGAGAACGGAAAAAAAAGAAAAGAAAATGTGATTATTACGGCTGTTTATATTTATGTTATTTTTGTTATCATTACTATCTTTTATATTATTATCATAGTTATCATCATTATTCAGGTTGATATTATCGTTATCATTAGCGTTATTATCATTGCTATTATAATTATCATTATTATTATCATTATTATCAGTAGTAATGTTATTACTACTATTACTACCACAAGAATGCTATTTTTTTCTTTATCCTTTTTTCCTTATACTCCCTTTCCCCCTCGCCCCCACCCCCTTGTTCTTTTCTCTTCTTTCTTTCCTTCTATCTTTATGTTTTTAGAAATTTTCTTCGACTCTCCCCACCCCCCATTTTCTTCCTCTTCCTCTCTACTCCATTTTCTTTTTCTGCTGCTCTCTCCCTAATTATTTTCTTGTCCTTTCTCCTACTTTCTTCTTCTTCTTCTATATCTTCTTCTCTCTGTCTGTCTCTGTCTCTCTCTCTCTCTCTCTCTCTCTCTCTCTCTATTTATCTATCTATCTATCTTCCTCCCTCCTTCCCTCCTCTCCCTCCCTTCTCCCTCCCTCCGTCTCTCTCTCTCTCTCTCTCTCTCTTTCTCTCTTCCTCCCTCCCTCCCTCCCTCCTTCTCTCTCTCTCTCTCTCTCTCTCTCTCTCTCTCTCTCTCTCTCTCTCTCTCTCTCTCTCTCTCTCTCTCTCTCTCTCTCTCTCTCTCTCTCTTCCTCTCCCTCCCTCCCTCTCTCTCTCTCTCTCTCTCTCTCTCTCTCTCTCTCTCTCTCTCTCTCTCTCTCTCTCTCTCTCTCTCTCTCTCTCTCTCTTTCTCCCCTCCCCTCCCTCTCTCTCTCTCTCTCTCTCTCTCTCTCTCTCTCTCTCTCTCTCTCTCTCTCTCTCTCTCTCTCTCTCTCTCTCTCTCTCTCTCTCTCTCTCTCTCTCTCTCTCTCTCTCGCCAAGAAAAGGAATATGAGTAGGAGGAGGAGGTGGAAGAGTGAGAGGAGGAGGATGACACGGAGTTGGAGGAGGGAAGACGATGAAAATGAAGAGGTAGAGGAGAAGGAGGAGAATGTGGAGGAAAAGGAGAAGGGAAGAGGAAGAGGAGAAGGAAAAGAAAAAATGAGAAAGGGAATGAGAAGGGAAGGGAGGAGGAAAAGGAAGAGAAAGAGGAAGAGGAGAAGAAGGAAAGGGAGAAAAAGAAAACAAGAAGAAGAATAGGAAAAAGAAGAAGAAGAAGAAAGAGGAGGAGGAGAAAAAGAAGTAGAAAACGGAGAAGAAGAAGAAGAAGGAAAAGAAAGAAGAAGAAGGAGGAGAAAAATAAGAAGAAAGAAGAAGAAGAAGAAGGAGGAGGAGGAGGAGGAGTAGGAGAAAAAGATGAAGAAAAAAAGGAGAAGAAGAAGAATGAGAAAAGAATAAAAAAAAAGAAGAAGAAGAAGAAGAAAAAGAAGGAGAAGAAGAAGAAGAAGAAGGAGAAGGAGAAGAAGAAGGAGAAGGAAGAGAGAAGGGACAGCGCCTCCTCAGAAGTGCGGAGGACACTGATTACATTTCAGTCGAGCCTCCTTTTTCCACCTTGGAGAGTTCAAGGTGTGAATGACATAT
>BOPN01006278.1:50000-55000 GCA_017312705.2 Penaeus japonicus
AAGAATAAAACATAACACATAACAAAACAGAAATTTTGTCATTGCATATCAAGATAAGAGAGAATAAACGGATATAAAACACTGAAGTATTAACAGAATAATTTTGAATAAATTTATACTTTATCTGTACTGAGAAAAGGAGAACCAACTTTACATAGGTTAAAAGACGATAGAAAATAAAAGAAGGAAAAAGTGAAAGAGAAAAAATAGAAAGAAACAGAAATATGAAAAGAAAGAAAAATGAATAAAGAGGGGAGAAGGCAAAAAAAAGGTAAAATAAATAAATAAAAAAAATAAAAGAAAAAAAGAAAAATAGAAAAAAAGGGAGAAGAAAAAAGAAGAAAATTAAAGAGACGAAAAAAGAAAGAAAGGGAAAAGGGCAAATAAAGGAAAAGAAGAACACGGAGAAGAAGAAGGCGACGAAAATAAATAAATAAATAAATAAATAAATAAATAAATAAACAAAACACAAGGCCAGCAGGGAAGTAGCTACCATGTGCGTGTCTACATGAGCGTCCAGCGTTCTATGAGGTAAACCTTTTAGCGTGCTCTATGAGGCGACCAGAAATACCCTTTATGCGCTACCACAGCTTACCCGAGTCATTGCTAGTCGGCAAGGGTTCGCAGGGTGAAAGGGGAGAAAATAGGGAACTCTGTTTAGGAAAGAGGAGAGACAGAGGGGAAAAAAAGGGAGATGTTTCAGGGTGGGAAAGGATATGTGTGAGGGAGGGAAAAAAATAAGGGAGATTTATATACAAGGGGGTGAAAAATTGGGTTCTGTTTAAGGGGGGAGAATGAGGTAGGTGGTAGGGGAAGAAAGGGAGATGTGTGGGGGAGAGAGGGGAGGTGGCAGGGGGGAACGAAGGGAGTTTGGGTGCAGGGTAAGTGACAAGGTGGAAATAGGGGAAAATATATGTAACACGGGGTAAATAAGTAAATATATGTAACACGGGGTAAATAAGTAAATATATGTAACACGGGGTTAATAAGGAAATATATGTAACACGTGGTAAATAAGGAAATATATGTAACACGGGGTAAATAAGGAAATATATGTAACACGGGGTAAATAAGGAAATATATGTAACACGGGGTAAATAAGGAAATATATGTAACACGGGGTAAATAAGGAAATATATGTAACACGGGGTAAATAAGGAAATATATGTAACACGGGGTAAATAAGGAAATATATGTAACACGGGGTAAATAAGGAAATATATGTAACACGGGGTGAATAAGGAAATATATGTAACACGGGGTAAATAAGGAAATATATGTAACACGGGGTGAATAAGGAAATATATGTAACACGGGGTAAATAAGGAAATATATGTAACACGGGGTTAATAAGGAAATATATGTAACACGGGGTGAATAAGGAAATATATGTAACACGGGGTAAAAAAGGAAATATATGTAACACGGGGTGAATAAGGAAATATATGTAACACGGGGTGAATAAGGAAATATATGTAACACGGGCTAAAAAAGGAAATATATGTAACACGGGCTAAATAGGGGAAAATATATGTAACACGGGGTAAATGAGGGACATTTTTAAGTGAAAGAAAGTGGGTGACAGGGGAAAAAACATGTTGATAAGTAGGGGATGATAGTTATCGCAGGGTAGAAATAAGAACACGGAATAAAAGAGACAGGGTAGTTGGCAGGGGTGATAGGGAGGGAGGTGTCGGAGGGAAACAGGGTAAGTGGCAAGAAAATGTTAGCGTGACGGAAGATGGTAAGTTTGATGTCTTTGGCTTATTCATGTTTTCATGTGTGATGTAGATATATATATATATATAAATATATATATATATTAATATATATATATATATATATATATATATATATAAATATATATGTGTGTATATATATATATATATACATACATATAATATATATATATATATATATATATATATATATATATATATATATATAAATATATATATATATATGTATGTATATATATATATATATATATATATATATATATATATATATATATATATATATATATGTATGTATATGTATATATATATGTATATATATATATATATACATATATATATATATATATATATATATATATATATATATATATATATATATATATACATACACACATACATATTTCCATATCTATCTACCGTTATGCCCAAGTATATGTTTGTGCTTCTATTTCTTTATATTTACCTCTCCATCTATTTGTCTATCTATCTATCTATATATGTGTATATATATGTATATATATATATATATATATATATATATATATATATATATATATATATATATATATATATCCATCTATCTATCTACGTATTTGTCTCTCTGTCAATATATATATATATATATATATATATATATATATATATATATATATATATATATATATATATATATATGTATATACACACACACACACACAATATATATATATATATATATATATACACACACACACACACACACACACACACACACACACACACACACACACACACATATATATATATATATCTATATATATATATATATATATATATATATATATGTATATCCTTATATCTATCTACCTTTCCATATCTATCTATATATCTATCTACCTATCATTTATCACTGTATTTTTTCTTTTTTATTTAGTTATTCGATCACACTCATCTTTCATATCTATCTCTATGTCTATCTATAATTTCTTTAGGTATTTGTTTTCTCTTATTATTTTTATTTCTATATCATATCAATTAAATTAAAACATCAATAAACAATAAGATTTAACCTTTTCCTTTGCACTCAAATAATACGATTTCTCCTCATCTCTTATTCCTATGGTTATTCCTCTCTTTAACGCATTTACAATCATCACAAGTCATTGCAACTTAATAGTATCTGCAATTCTTAACGGCCTCACACTCAATCATATCACACTTCTCATCACTACGAACACTTCACCATATCACGTATTACAAGCATCACCATTGTTTGTTTGGCAACCACACTGACATCACTAACGTCATGCACAATCCTCTGTTTGTTTGGTTGCAACCACACTGACATCACTAACATCATGCACAATCCTCTGTTTGTTTGGTTGCAACCATAGTGACATCACTAACATCATGCGCAATCCTCATGCACAATCTTCATGCACACACCACTCTTATCCCTGAGTAACCATGAGCATCTGAGATCATCACACCTAATTACATCACACACTCACTGTCATCACCATAAGTCATCACCATGATTAGAGGAACTCGAGAATTTTTTTTTTTTTTCATTCTCTTTGTAGTCTGAGTCATCCTTCTGAGTCACGACTTTACTCACCTTTATTCATGAGTCCGATTCGTGGACTTGGCATCGGGTATGGGTGAGTGGGTGGGTGGGTGGGAGGGAGGGAGGGAGGGAGGGAAGGGAGGGAAGGGTAGGAAGGAGGTGGGTGGAGGGGGAGGTAGGGTATAGGGGCAGGGCAGGGGGGAGGAGGGGGGAAGGGGAGGGTAGGAGGGAAGGGGAAGGGGAGGGTAGGAGGGAAGGGGAGGGTAGGAGGGAAGTGGGGTATAGGGGCAGGGTAGGGGAGGGGGAGGAGGGAAGGGTAGGAGAGAGGCGTGGGGGGGGGGGGGAGTCTGAGTGCCTGTTAGTGAGCTATTTACTGGCGGGTATTTTCTGCTTATTTCTTGTTATGCTTCTATTTTTCTATTTTTACTTTTATTCTTTTTGTTTATTGTTCTTAAATCTGTTTGTGTGTGTCTATATATATATATATATATATATATATATATATATATATATATATATATATATTATATATGACATGTCTTCTCCCTCTCCCTCTCTCTCTCTCTCCCCTTTCTCTCTCTCTCTCCTCTCTCTCTCTCTCCCCTCTGTCTTGCCTCTCATTCCTCCCCTCCCAACCCTCCCCCCTCCCATCCCTCCCCCCATCCCTCTCCCTCCCACCCCCCACCCCCTCTCTCACTCTCACTCTCTCTCTCTCTCTCTCACTCTCGCTCATAATCCCTCTGTTTGTATAATAGCTTTGTTTGGCAACCGAGTGGAAAATCTGGAGAAGTTCCTCAATAGAATTAATAGGATACACTTTTTAAGCCTATTGTCAATACGGGGCCGACTCGTGCGCGCTCGTTCACGGGCTGTGACTTGCACCTGTGGAGGTTCCGAGACAAATTCGGGGAAGGGGGGTGAGGGGGGGGTGAGGAAGGGGAGGGGAATGGGAGAGGAGGGAGGAAGGGGGAGGGGAGGGGAGTGGAGGGGGGAGGGGAGGGGGAGGGGGATGGGAGAGAGGGAGGAAGGGGGAGAGGAGGGAAGGGGATGGGAGAGGAGAGGGAGGGGATGGGAGAGGAGGGGGAAGAGAGAGGAGAGGAAAGGGGGAAGGGCGGTAAGGAGGGGGAAGAAAGAGAGGGAAGGGAGGGTGAGGAGGGGGAAGGGAAAGAGGGAGAGGGCGGAGAGGAGGGGGAAAGGAGAGAGGAAAGGGGCGGTGAGGAGGGGGAAGGGAGGGAGGGGAGAGGAGGGGATGGGAGAGAGGGAGAGGGCGGTGAAGAGGGGGGAAGGGAGGGAAGAGGGGGGAAGGGAGGGAGAGGGTGGTGAGGAGGGGGAGGGGATGGGAGAGAGGGAGAGGGCGGTGAAGAGGGGGGAAGGGAGGGAGAGGGTGGTGAGGAGGGGGAGGGGAGAGGAGGGAGAGAGAAGGGGGAAGGGGCGGTGAGGAGAGGGAAGGGAAAGATGGGGTTGAGGGCGGTAAGGAGAGAAGAAAGAGGCGGTGAAGAGGGGGAAGGGAGAAAGGGAAGGGGGGTGGGGAGAGGAAGAGAGAGAGGGGGTGTGGGAGGATAAGAATTAGGGGTAAAAGGAGGGGAAGAGATGGAGAGATGGAGAGAGAGAGAGAGAGAGAGAGAGAGAGAGAGAGAGAGAGAGAGAGAGAGAGAGAGAGAGAGAGAGAGAGAGAGAGAGAGAGAGAGAGAGAGAGAGAGAGAGAGAGAGAGAGA
>BOPN01006278.1:77500-79776 GCA_017312705.2 Penaeus japonicus
CTATTCCTCTCCTTGTCAATCTCTCACTCCCTCTTCTCCCTCTAACTATCTCATTCTTTCTCCTTCTCCTTCTCCCTCTCCCTCTCTCATTTCCTCTCCCCCCTTCCCCATCATCTTCTTTATCAAAATCATTGTCATTATCATTATCAATAGTATTCATTGTTATTATCATCATCATTATCATTACTATTGCTGTTATTATCACTGTATTTGTTATTATCATTACTAACATTATTGTCATTATTTTTATTATTATTATTACTATAATTTTATAATCGTTACTATCATCATCACTATCATTGATATTGTTATTATCATTATAATTAATAATCATTATTACCATCATTACTATTATCAAAATCATTATAGATATAATTTATTTTCTTAATTTTATCTATATCATTATCATCACCATCATCTTCATCCTCATTTTCATCATTATTATAGATATCATCATTGTTATCATCATTATCATCCCTAGCATCATTAACATTATTATCATCATTATTATAATTTTCATAATTGCTATCATTAACACTATGATCATTAATTATCATTATCATAGATATTATCATTATTATCCCTACTATGATCATTATCAGTATCATTGCTATCATAACTATGATCATTATGATAACAATGATTGTTATTGTATCATTATCATTATTGCTATCATTATTGTCATTACTATCATTATCATTACTAGCCCTAATTCATATTGCTATCATTATCATTGTTATTATTATAACTATTACTATTATTAATATTATTAATATCATTATCATTATCATTTTTAATTGTTATCATTATTATTGTTATCATTATTGTTATCATCATCATCATTATTATCATTATTATTATTATTATCATTATTATCATTATTATTATTATCATTATTATTATTATTATTATTATTATTATTATCATTATCATTATTATTACTATTATTATCATTATTATTATTATCATTATTATTATTATTATTATTATTATTGTTATTGTTATTATTAATATTATTATTATTATTATTATTATTATTATTATTATTATTATTATTATTATTATTATTATTATTATCATTGTTATTATCATTATCATTATTACTATTATCATTACTATTATAATTATCATTATTACTATTATCATTACTATTATAATTATCATTATTACTATTATCATTACTATTATAATTTTCATGATTATTGTCATTACTGTTATCACCATTATCATCATTAATCTTATTTTTGTTATCATTATCATGATCATTATCATTATTAATTCATCTTATATTATTATTTTCATTACCATTATCAAAACCGTTATAGTTATTATTATCACTATCATTGTCATCATTCACATAATCATTGTTATTATAATTTTGGTGAATATTATCATCATTGTTTTTATCACCATGTATTATCATTACTATTACTATTATCATTATCATTATTAGCATCATTATTATCAGCATTATTATCATTGCATTATTGTTAACAGTACATTATTGTTGTTACATTTTGTATCTTAATCATCATTATTACCATTATCATTGCTTAATCATCATCATTTTCATAATCATCATTACCATTATTATTGTTATGATTATCGTTATTGTTATCATCATCATCATCCTTATTATCATTATTATTATTGTTTTTATCATTATCATTATCATTATCATTATTATTGTTATAATTATCATAATTTTCATTATTATCATCATTATTATGATTATCGTTATCAGTGTCATTATCATAATCATTATTATCATTATTATTATCATCATTGATATTATCGATGATATCATCATTTATTTTCATTATCTATATCATGATAATCATCATCACTATCACAATCATCACTCTGACATCCTCATAATTAATCCTTATTGTCATCAATACTATCAATATCACCGTCATCATCATTATCATCATCATTATCAATCATCATCATTATCATCATCATTATCATCATCATTATCATCATCATCATCATCATTATCATCATCATTATCATCACTGTCGTATCAGCATGATCAACCACGTCACAATAAGTATCCGTTTTTCGTCACCATCTTTCTTTCTTTTTTCTTTTCAAAGTAAAAACACGTAGGCTACACTTTACGAGTGACACAAGTGTAGACGAATGCAGGTGTTAGATAAGCGTGTGCGTTTAAGAAATGGTTCTATTTTATCTGCACACCTATACACATCTATATTTATACTTGTATGTATGTGTGTGTGTGTGTGTTTATCTATATATATGTATGTATATAT
>BOPN01006279.1:27500-30000 GCA_017312705.2 Penaeus japonicus
CACCTCTGTATAATGAATAAATTTGTATATGGACGTCTACTAATAAGAAAAATAAAGAAAATATTAATGACGATAGCTGAGAAATAATTTTCAGTTTCTTTTCCTATCTATTTTTTTCGTATCACATCAATCTAATCCAGAAATGAGCAATTTTGTCGACCTTCGCCCCCAACATGCCCCGCTACATCAATTCGAATTTCGGGAACCGTTAATGACGTCAGCATAGGCACTTGATCTTCCTTGGGTCGTCCCCAGCTCGTCTCTTAAGTAACCGTCTCGCACATTCTTTCTCTCTCATTTCTTTATTTGTTCTTTCACATTCTCTTCATTCTATCTCTGTCTTTCTTTCTCTCTCGTTCGTTCATTCATTCTCTCCTTCTCTCATACGCTCATCCTTTCTCTCACTCACTGTCTTTCTCCCACTCTCGCATTTAGTAATTTTCTTTCTCATGCACTCTTTCCTTTTTCTATTTATGGCGCAAACGAAATCATTGGTTAGATTCGTGTCCATTGCTAATATTTCACTCTAAACCATAAACTCCCTAGCACTTCAGTCTCTTCTGGTTTATATCTGTCGTCATCCTATAAACTAAGTTCAAAACTGAGAAAAAATGTCTGCCTAGTGTGACGTCATCAAAGGCTTTTCTGGAATTCAAATTTGGTTCTGTGGTCGGGAGCACGGCACGATGGCTTCCGTTGATACTAATTATCAGATTAAATTGATTTGTCGATGAAAGTATTCAAATTATACCAGGGAATGGGGTCGAGCAAATAAAAATGTTATTGGCTATCACCTTTAAACCATACTAAAATTTATATGTAAACAGGCTGTGTAAAAGATTATGACACTAATGGATGCAATAAATACAATAATGCAATTACCAAACAAACTCACTGAAAATATATCTTAAGTTACATCCCGAATAATGCCCAACCAATACAAAGTTTCCACAACAGATGGCCACAATTTATATCAGGAGCAATAAAATGGCAGCATCATTAATAGCCTTGATTTATTTTACGATTGAAAGTTGTGGCTATATCATCATGTACTTTGGGAGTCTTCGAGCATTTTTGTTATTCGACATGGGGTTCCTGTATTTTTTTAATGGTTTATTATATGTTTGTGTAATTAGGAGATTCACGGCAATAACAAAGCACTTTGTTATCTGGAAATGATGACTTCTCTGAATAAATGTATATAGATATAGAATACCAATATTCTAGGAAAAAAAATATCAATATTCAGGGCTCGTAATATTGATAATTTTGAAACAGTTGATGATAATCAATTATATTTATCTACTTGGCTATCATCGCATATTACCATACTGAAAAACAAAGTAACAACTGGACATTGTCACAACTGGCATGGTCAGAATAACGGCAGCTAGGCTAGGTTAGCCTGGGTAGGTTAGGTTAGGTCATGGCGAGGTTTTTACTATTTTTTTCCAGTGACACAAGCAGACCTCTAGTTAACAAGGGATATACATGTTTTTTTTTTAACTATTCATTTGTTTTATGAAGAGGGCGGCGTCTTAAATACTGGATGTTTTTTCTCATTTCAAAGTAAAAAAGAAAGTAAAATATCTACGCCCCTGTGAGCATTTATTTTGATAGAATTAATTCTTTAGACGTAATAGAACACACTGTTTAGTTTGTGTGTGTGTGTGTGTGTGTTTATAAGTGTATGTGTGTGTGTGTGTGTGTGTGTGTGTGTGTGTGTGTGTGTGTGTGTGTGTGTGTGTGTGTGTGTGTGTGTGAGCGCAGTGTGAGTTCCACGTGCGGCTTCACTGTAATAGCTTTTGCCTTTCACATTAACGTCAAAATATCGTGTTCTGGCCATTACGGTTTATTTATACGAGTGATTATGTATTTCACAATAATAAATTCAGGTTATTTACGTTTCTGCCAGATACCTCGACACGCGTGAAGATCAAGGTGTTTGCTTGTTTTGTTGTATGTTTCTACGTGTGTGTGTGTGTGTGTGTGTGTGCGCGTTTTAATGGTGATGGTCATGATTTCTTTAACCTTCCAACCTTACACAAAAAGAGTCTAAAGATATGGAAGCGTACTTTACTTTTTTTGTCCATCAATTTGTTTATCAATTTATTGATCTATGTCTATCAATCTATCTACTTTTCTACCACTATTTTATTTATAGATATATTCATCTACATCTATGTACGTATCAACAGGCGTGCACACACAATGATAAGGATGATTATGTTAATTATAATGATGATGATAATAATAGCATAAAGTAATATTACAATGATAGTGAAATTAATTATAATAACAGCAAGATGAAAGATTATGATAATGACGATGATAGTAAGATATGTAATAAAAATAATAGTTAAAAAAAAGCTATAATAATGATAATGATAATGAAGGCAATAATAATAATGAAAGTAATAATGATGATAAAAGTAATAATAATGATAATGAAAGTAACAATATTGATAATAATAATGATAAAGATTATATAACTATGATA
>BOPN01006279.1:47500-50000 GCA_017312705.2 Penaeus japonicus
AGCGAGGTGTTGCTCCTAGGCTACCAGGGGAAGGAGGATGTATTATCACATCGATGCGCGGATGTTGCGGAGAGAAAGACAGAAAGAGAGACAGACAGACAGACAGACAGAAAGTAGGAAAGAAAGTGAGATAGACAGACAGAAAGACAGACCGAAAGATAGAAAGAAAGAAAGAACGAGAAAAAAGGAGGACAGAAAGAAAGAAAGAAAGACAGAGAGATAGGCAGAAAGAAGGAAAGAAAGAGAGACAGACAAAAAGAAAGAAAGAAAGAGAGACAGACAGAAAGAAAGACAGACAGAAAGAAGGAAAGAAAGAGAGTCAGACAGAAAGAAAGACAGAAACAAAGCCAAACAAAAATAAATATAGACAAGGAAAAACAGACAGACAGAAAGAACAAAACACAGACAAAGAGAAATAGATAAGTAAATAAAGAAAGAAAAAAGATGAATACATCACTCGTGATAAAAAGGAATGAATGAAGAGGCGGATAGACAAGATATCTATGAGAATAACATGAAAGATTATATATAAACCATTTCAATAAATGCATTTTATAAGATAATAGTTATGAATATACATAAAATAGCATACGTATTACATATTCAAATCATATTCAATGGATATAAGAACAATGATAGCAAGAAAAGAAGCAGGTTGTATCGCCAGCGGGTATAATTAAAGAAATAAAGAAAGATGGATAAAAAAGAGAGGGACGAAGAAAGGAGAGAGAGAAAGGAAAGTGAAAGAATACGAGAGATAAAGAAAGAGAGCCGGGAGGAATGAGATAACGAGAGAGAAATTTGCTTTTCCTCTAAGAAAGAAAGGAGGCAAAAGACACATACAATAACAGATACAAAGCAAGCAAAATAAAGTTGAATAGAGGGAAAAAATAAGGAAAAAAGAAAGTAGAAGAGAGAGCGGATAATGCTATGTAAAAAAATAAGAAAAAAATGGAGCAGAATGAATGTAAAGAGAGGGAACGGAAGTTAACCTCAAGCTTTTTTGCATATTCATACAAAGAGCCAAGCTTTTCCCCAGCTTTTTTTCCCTCCTCCTCCTCCTCCTTTTTCTTCTTCCTTCATCTCTTTATTTCGCTCTCTTTCTTCCTACAGTATATCATCGCATTTCGCTCTCCTTTTTGCCTCTATTTTTTTTTTATTCTCCTGTATCTCTTTCTTTTATCATTTTCTCTCTCTCTTCTTCATTTCTCATCTCTCTCTCTCTCTTTCTTCTTTTTTCTGTCTCTCTTTTTTTCATTTGTCTTTCTTTCTTCTATTTCTTTTTCTCTTCTCTCTTTCTTTTTCTTCTTCTTCTGACTCTTTCTACTTCTTATTCACATTCTTCTTTTTCTTCCTCTCTCTCTTTCTCTCTCCCATTATCCCTTTCTTTTCTTTTCGAAACGACGAAACATATATCTTAATTATTGTTTCTTTTTTGTATCATTATTAGTGCAATTATTTCTGTTTCTTTGTTGTTGTTGTTGTTTTCTCATGAGATTTCTCTCTCTGTTTCGCTCACTCAATGTATTTTTTTTTCTTTCTTTCGTTCTTTCTGTCTTTTATCATTGACTTTTTATCATGTTTTCTTCTCTTCTCTTTTACTTTCCCCTTCCCCTTCTCCTCGTTTTTAAATCTTCTTCTGCCGGATCATCCCACGATTACATAACCCTCTTCCCTTTCCATCTTCTTCCTGTTATTCTTCATGATCATCTATCTCCTCTTCTTCCCTTTCGTCATCCTCCTCCTCCACCACCACCTTCTTACGCTTCCTTCTCCTTCCCACTCGTGTATAATTTATTATTTTCATACATATTTCAATACATTTATTTTTTTACCTATCAGTTTATCTGTTTCAATTTTTTTCCTTTTTTAATCTTATTCTACGTTTTATTATCCTCTTTATCAACGTGTTGTACTGCTGTACTTCCAGTTATTACTTCTAATTATTACCATCACTTAACTGTCAATTACTAATTAATTTCACCGCCAACCTGTCAATCGATCGTTAATTATCACCAACCTGTCAAGTGTGTCCTTATTTATATAGAAAAATGAAATTTTAAAATTGACATCTTTATCCACCTACTCTTCTGGCGTCCCTCCCACCTCCTTCTTTTCTTTACCTTAATCTCTCTGCCTTTGATTCTCGATCTTTATTTTTTCATTTCCTCTTCCCAAACCCTTGTTCTCCCTCTCGCTTTGTCTCTCTCCATCTCGCTTTCTCGCTCTCTCTTTTTCCCCCTTCTCTCTCTCTCCCTCTGCCTCTCTCTCGCTCTCTGTCTTTCTTTCTCTTTCTCTCTCTCACTCTCTCTTTCGCCCTCTGTTTTTCCTTCCCCCAACCCCCACCGTCTTTTAAAGACACTTATCCAGCTCACTTCTCCCCTCTCCCTCCCTCCGTACCCTCCCTCCCTCACGTCCCTCTCACCCCATCCCCTACTCATACCCTGTCATAACCCCTTTCCCAATTATCCCCCCCCCCTTTCTTCCAAGCTCCTCCACC
>BOPN01006279.1:72500-77500 GCA_017312705.2 Penaeus japonicus
TATATATATATATATATATATATATACATGTATATGTATACATATATTTAGATATAGATAGATAGACAGATACATAAAATAAAACACTACCACAGTAAGAAAAAGTAAACTCGCAACGTCTCAATCTTTTAAAGAAAGTTCATCATCAGGCGCAAGTAATCAAGAAAATGAAAACACGGATTTTGGATTGCTTGCGCATGAGATCATCATCATCATCATCATCATCATCATCATCATCATACTCACCGTCACCATGTCATCCCTATAGTCATCTTTTTATATCACTAGGATTATCGACATCATCATCATTTCTATTGTGTAATTGTGTTTATTATTGATATTTTATGTGACTGTCATTAACATTCAGAATTAGAATATTAAAAAAGAATATTTCATTAAAGATTCAGTGTTGTGTGAATGTCCTTATTTAGGCATTCTGAGATCATAAATCGAATATTCTCTTTCTCACTTAATCTTTAACTCGCTTTCACTCTTTCTCCCTCTCTCTCTCTTTATATATATTTATCTCTCTTTCTCTCTCTCTCTCCACCTTTCTCTTCCTAGCCCACCATACAACGTACTCCTTCGCTCTCTGTACCTCAACAAACCTACATACATCGGCAGGGCTGTACCCTGGCTTCCCCCTCTGCCATTCCACCCACGTCGAGAGGGGAATCCCCACTCTCTTCGCCTTCGTATTTTGCATCCGACATCCTGGGACCTCGGGACTAGCTAGCTTCCCTTGCCTTATTCCCTGTTGGAGCTTTACAAAGAGCAACTACTCTGGACCAGCCTGTCTTTCCCTGGTTCCCTGCCTTACCTGCGGGGGATTTTGAGCTGCGTCAAGGCAAATACTCCATTTTCAGAGAGCATGTTAGGAGATCGAGCCTGAGTGGTATATGTTCTGCCATCGATGGGACTCCAGGTCATTGGGTAGACTACATTGAGTCCAAGATATATGTTTTGTTAACTCTATGTGCATATGCTCGTTCATGCTTCTCACACTAGTGGAATGTGTGTGTGTGTGTGTGTGTGTGTGTGTGTGTGTGTGTGTGTGTGTGTGTGTGTGTGGATGTGTGTGGATGTGTGTGTGGAAGCTCGCATTTATCAAGGAACTGTCTTGTGTCAGTTGTTATGTTAGTAATCTTCCCCTGATTGTGCTTTTGCTTTATTTGCATGCATAGATATACCACACGGCCGTATGTGTGTGGGTGTGTGTTTGTATGTGCGTGTGTGTGTGTGTGTGTGTGTGTTTGTATGTATGTGTGTGTTTATGTGTATGTGTGTATAGACGCATCTTTCTCTCTCTCTCTCTCTCTCTCTTTCTCTCTACATACATACATACATATATATATATATATATATATATATATATATATATATATATATATATATATATATATATATATATGTGTGTGTGTGTGTGTGTGTGTGTGTGTGTGTGTGTGTATGTGTATGTGTGTGCATGTGCATATGCATATATTTCTATGTATCTCTGTATATATATATATATATATATATATATATATATATATATATATATATATATATATATATATATATATATGTTTGTGTGTGTATATCTATATCTATCTATCTATCTATCTATCTATCTATCTATCTATATATATATATATATATCTTTATATATATATATATATGTATATATATATACATATATATGTATATGTATGTATGTATATATATATATATATATATATATATATATATATATATATATATATATTAATGACAAATCTAATTCAGAAATGGAGCCTTATATGACATACATTTTAGTTGCTATAATTTTCTCTGGAAATTTGTTCTTTTGTATGTCGGAATTTCTATGTTTTATCTGATCTTTCGTAACTTATGGACTGAGAAGAATTCTATAGCGCAAATATTTAAACTATTTACTACAAAGTTATCAATAAGGTATATAGACGTCTTTTATTTACAGTTGGTTCAAGATTTTGTCCGATGTGTCATAAGGAGAAGCCTCCATTACCGGAGCTTATGTGCCCATAATACCATGTTTACCTCGATCCATTGGATGCGCCTCGTATTCAGTTTTGCGTAACGTGCAGTTATACGGTTAATCTCTATTGTATTCCGCCTTAGGAACACCGCTAGAGATGTTATGCAGACTTGCTTAGAATTTACTTACCAAAGACGAAATATTTTTTGTCCCTGGTGCAAAAAATGTCTTAGGACATTGCCAAAGAGAAGGTGGTACAAGACTCCGAAAAAATAGAGTATCCGAGAATTTATCCGTCAGTTATGTATAAAGTAGCTACAGAGTCACTGGGTTAGCCAAAGGCCCTCGATCCTCTGGGCTAATAACCATATTAACCCAACCCATATGGAGAACCACAACCTTTATATCCCTAACAAGCGCTCCAGGGTATGCCCTACCCACAGTAGTACCCATACCCACCCCAGGCACTAGGGTACCCGATTGCCGTCGATCCTCAGGGCTATTGCGGACGGGTGTCATGACTTTCATGACGCAGGAGCTTTGGCCTGACGACGGGCTTCATGGCGTACATGACGTTTGGGGATTTTGGATCATTGTGCTATTTTATTGTGCTATGAGGAAGGAGTGAGTGATGATGGCTATTGCAGACATAATTACTATAATTGCCGTAATATTGAGCAAACCTAACTTCCAAAACCTAGGTGGCACCACTTTCTTCTAGCACTAGCAAGTGAGAGAGAGCCTTAAATGGCACCCATCTACGAAAAAAATGAAGTTGCTTTTTGCCCTCACATAAGAGAGCAATACCTCTATCATACTTAGTATAATGAAAATAATGAGCTTATATGGATCATATACTACAATTTTAGTCAACTTACAACATACTGAAACATGCTTTGCGATCAAGGTCCTTTGAGTTACCGAAGCATTTTGTGAGCATCAAAATAAAACTGCCCCGTTTAGACGTGGTGGTTATCTTCGAAACATGATTGGTGCAGGTGATGCTTCTAAGGGCTTTTGCCGGACCTGTTTCGTCAAATTACCTCCAAATAAGTAACCGAACTGTCGCCATTTCTAAATCACTTTCGTTTCATTTTAAAACTTGGATTCGCTACGACGTGTATAATAAATACTTTGCGATACGTTTGATCAAGGATAAATTACAAGGAAGGTTGTATGATGACCATGTGTGATACGCGATACGTAACAAGCAGCCACCCTTTATCAATCTGAATAATCCCGCAGAAACATGTTACAGACGTAAGCTATCGATTGGGACAATGACATACCTGTACGAACATGTTACCCATAAGAAAACACACTGTGTCCATTCGATACACATGAGTCATTATATCTTCTCTCCTTCTTCTTTCATTCATTCTTCTCATACCATTAAACGTATCTATTACACCTTTAATCATAACACTATTTAATAATGCACACCTTCTTTTGTTCAAACATAAGTTTGATTACTATTTCAGTGACGATTTCAAACCATCCTTACCTCTCAACAAACAGTACAATTACTTTAAAACATCATAAAAACACTTGACACCCATGTACATATCCCCCCCCCCCCTACCCAGCGCCTTGGTACCCACAAACATACCCAGCGACCCAGATTAGGAAAAAAAATCCCCTAGCCAGCGACCCCCCACCCCTTAGGAAATAACCAATAATATTACATACCCCTACCCGATAAAAAAAAAAAAAAAAAAAAAAAAAAAAAAAAAAAAAAAAAAAAAAAAAAACATATCCCTACCCAGTGTCCAAGGAAAAATCAATACTATAACATACCACTATCCCAGCACCCCCCCCCCCCCCGAACAAATCAATGATATTACATACTCCCCCCAGCCAGCCGACAACCCCCCCCCCCAGAAAAAATCATTAAATTTCTAGTGTGTGAGGCATTTTTTCCCTACTGATGGTAGAATGCAGTAACACATCTTAACCCATTGCGTACGGGTGTCATGACATACATGACGTAGGAGCTTTGGCCTGACGACGGGCGTCATGACGTACACGACGTTCGGGGATTTTGGATCACTGTGCTATTTTATTTTGCTATGAAAAAGGAATGAGTGATGATGGCTACTGCAGTCCTAATTACTATAATTACCGTAATATCGTGCAAGCTTAACGTCCAAAACCTAGATGGCACCACTTTTTCCTAGCACCAGCAGGTGAGAGAGCCTTGAATGGCAGAATCTATCCACGGCCTCTAGCATGCACTGTCTCTATAGAGCGATGGCACACACTAAGTTGATGAACCCTTGCTCTAAAGTACCGCCGATGAAGGATGTGCAAGCAGAACGAGAAGAGGAAGGTGACTCAATCCATACCCAGTGTCTAAATGTGCTCCTGTGCCAATATGGATGTATTTCACTGTATATATATATACATATACATATATATATATATATATATATATATATATATATATATATATATATATATATATATATATATATATATATATATATATAGACACACACACACACACACACACACACACACACACACACACACACACACACACACACACACACACACACACACACACACACACACATGTATGTGTATGTGTGCATAAGTATATATTTCTATATATCTCTGTCTACACACGTGTGTGTGCGTGTGTGTTTACGTGTTTGTGCTCAGCCGTGCACGAACGAAGCCCCAGACGAAAACACCTAACCAATATATAAATTCCCAGAGAATAGAGAAGAGAAGAATGAAACGACAACCGAAAGAAATAATCGCAAGAGGACATCGAAAAATGACAAAGCCCTTCTTGAAGAGAGGAAGCTTCTGGCTGGCGAAAGGATATTGGCTTAAGATAAATTTATTTTCTATTCTTCGCTGCCTTTCGACTCCCTTTTCCCATGAAGATGTCGGGAAAAGTTTTCGACGATCAAAGATTTTCACGGAGTGTTTCTCCAATGGCAGTTTAAGCTGATATAAGTTTGCGCACGCACATATAGGAACACGTACACGTAAACACACACACACACACACA
>BOPN01006280.1:40000-42500 GCA_017312705.2 Penaeus japonicus
GAAAGAAAAAAGAGGACGAGAAAATTCGGATCCAGCAAAAACCTCAGATCATGAATGTCAAAATTCAGACAGAATAAAGGTATCGTAAATTTCGCTGGTCATCACAAAAGAAAACAATCCCGGGGAGGAAGAGAGAGAGAGAGAGAATGAGAGAGAGAGAGAGAGAGAGAGAGAGAGAGAGAGAGAGAGAGAGAGAGAGAGAGAGAGAGAGAGAGAGAGAGAGGATTTGGGGATCAGCTTCCATCGATTTCATCCTCCCATGAACAAATGCGGTCCCTCACTGCAAACAAATCGTGATGCAAGTCTCGATGAGAGTACTTAAAGTAACATGGGACATAGCGGAGTCTCCCTCCCCCCCCCCCCTCTCTCTCTATGTATCTCTCGTTCTCTCTCTCTCTCTGTCTCTGTCTCTCTCTCTCTGCCTCTCTCTCTGTCTCTCTCTCCACGTCTTTCTATGTATATATATATATATATATATATATATATATATATATATATATATATATATATATATATATATATATATATATATATATATATATATATGTATGTATGTATGTGTGTGTGTATGTGTGTGTGTGTGTGCATGGTATCTACCTTACCTTTTCGCCCTTCCTTTCTCGCCTTATCATTTGGCTGATAAAAGGCGGTGCCAAGTATTAATATCGTTATGAGTAAGCTATACAATTAAAGACAGTCGTTATGGTACATAAAAACCAACGCTTATTTACATGAAAATATATTCATATGAAAATATTAACTTCAGCATATTTCAGAGGGAAATACCATTTCGAGTGAATAGAGAATAACTACAGCAGAGAATTGGGAAATAAGAGGTACGTTTGTACTGATATCCAGATGATTTACTTTAATTACATTGAGCTGTATACATGGAATTGCCTCTGAATTGCAAAATCATTAGGTAATAACAGAAATGTTCTTCATGCTCATAAACTGTGCAATATTCAGCGGAAATATTACGTTGTTATTTATGGCGACACTTTTATAGCTTAGATGTTTTATAACGCAACTGACTTTCCGCGGGACAAAATACAGGACATGTTTTGATCTTTCCTCTGGCATTTCGACTCTCTTCGGATCCTCGGGTAATCTCCATAGATGGCGACACAGAGAGAAGTGTCGCCCGAGTTCTCCCATAATTCCACAGTACTCACCATAATGCAGATGTTCTTATCTTATAAACTTCTAAAATTCAACATTCTGCATCAAAATTATAAACACACAAAAGAAAGAAAATGAATAAGTCAAAATTAAACGACATAATTGCTTAAACTCGCCCTCAATAAAGTACCATCGGCACATGACTGCTCAACAAGGAGAAACAGCAGCGAATTAGCCCATTCATCACGAACTGCTTCTGCCTGTTTCTCGTTAGCTCCGGAGCGGGGAAACCAAGAACTAACACGCAACAAAGGCGGGGGCGAGGAGGCGGGTCGCTCAGTACACAGGGCGCTGCACAAAACAAGCTTCAGCGAGGGACCTTCTTTCAGGCGCCCCTGAAAGCCACTAATGAACCATCCCGAAGTAGCTCTGTACCTTGTTATGGCTTGGATAACAATTAAGGCAACGCTATCACCTTCTCTCAACTCAATGAACGTGTCTGAAATTTTAAAACGGCGGGAAAAAGATGTCAGACGTTATATATGTGTGTGTGTGTGTGATGGAGAGATAGATAGATAGATAGAGAGAGAGAGAGAGAGAGAGAGAGAGAGAGAGAGAGAGAGAGAGAGAGAGAGAGAGAGAGAGAGAGAGAGAGATAAGGGAGATGGGGAGTTGCACTAACAAGCAAACGTACGTGCAAGTAACCATTTTGTCACACTACAGACACTAATCCAGGCAAAATCAAAGTAGCGGTTGGTTTGGAAGTACCAAATACAATTGATCACCGTAAAAAATATCACTGATGCAGTAAATTACCTGGCTCGTTAAACCCAAATGCACCCTTTACTCGGCACCAATACTAATTACATTTTGAAATACTGTTAATGGCTCTCCAACTTGCAACCAGCTACACGACTCTCTCTCGCTTTCCATCTATCTAACTATATATCTATCTCATTCTCCCTTCCGCCTCTCTCCCCTCTCTCTCTCTCTCTCTCTCTCTCCCCTCTCTCTCTCTCTCTCTCTCTCTCTCTCTCTCTCTCTCTCTCTCTTTCTCTCTCTCTCTTTATCTCTCTCTCTCTCTCTCTCTCTCTCTCTCTCTCTTTCTCTCTCTCTCTCTCTCTCTCTCTCTCTCTCTCTCTCTCTCTCTCTCTCTTTTTCTCTCTCTCTTTATCTCTCTCTCTCTCTCTCTCTCTCTCTCTCTCTCTCTCTCTCTCTCTCTCTCTCTCTCTCTCTCTCTCTCTCTCTCTCTCTCTCTCTCTCTCTCTCTCTCTCTCTCTCTCTCTCTCTCTCTCTCTCTCTCTCTCTCTCTCTCTCTCTTGCATCTCCCCCCACTCTCTCCCGCATCTCCCCCACCTCTCTCTCTCTTTCTCTCTCT
>BOPN01006281.1:15000-37500 GCA_017312705.2 Penaeus japonicus
CTTACTGACACACACACACACACACACAGACACACATATACGTGTGTGTGTGTGTCATCGATACATTTATCAAAATACCATATATCGAATTTCATTGCTCTCATTTTAGTGTTTCAGTTATATTAACGCAGATGATGACTGGCTTAATTGCATATACGTATATATTTGTTAGTACAGTATAGACATTTCAGGATCTCATTCCCTTACACACAAACGTTACATCAGCTAAATCAGCTTTTGAAATACGCTTGTTCAATCAAGGTGGTTCCAATAAGTATGCCATACCAACACAAATAAATGATATGCAGTATTACTTGAAAAAATAAGAGAAACAATATTCTATCAGGATAAGTGCTATATTTATAAATTACGTGTATAATAAAGTTTAACTTTTATATCTAAACCATCATTAAATCAATATAGATTTTAGGTGATGCCCACCATCTAAGAATATCTTATAAATGAAACGAAAGGGGTATGACAGATGGACTGGTTTTATATCTATTGAACTAATGCAAAATACTAACAAGTTGACAGTAATGGCAGTAGTACATGTATTTATGTATTATGATGATCACACGTAAAGCGAGGATTCACCTGTTATTATGTAATGCTATAACTGAACATACGAACATCAATTTCAAAGACAACGAGGAAGAACCATGTGTTATAAAGCAACGGAACAAACTGGTAATGTGAGATGGCATTGGTATAGGGTCGGGTGAACCTCCAATGTAAAATGAAACGATAGATGATTACCAAGAAAGAACTCTTAGAAAAAGAAAAAGAAAAGTATAGATGAATAAAATTATCATAATGATAATAGCAACAAGAGAATCGATAATAATGGTAGTATTGATAATGCTGATAATAATGATAATAGTCATTACAATAATAAGGATGCTAATGATAGTAATCATCATAATGCAAATAATGATAATGATAGTAATGGTGATAATAATGATTATAGAAAAATAATAGCAAAAATGATAATAACAATGATGCTAAAAATACCAAAAATAATGATACTACTACTACTAATAGCGATAATAATAATAATAAAAATAACAACATTAATTATAATGATGATAATGATAATGACAATGAAGAAAATGAAAATGATAAATCTGATAATAATACTGAAGATGAAAATAATAGCAATAATAACAATCATCATCATAATCATTACCATCATAACAATAAAACTAAAGATAAAACCTACACCAACAACAACGAACAAAAAAAAACAAACAAACAAAGCCATTCCACAAACCAAAATACCGACAGCTAATAAAAATCCTGGTGATTGCATAAGATGAAGAGCTTCTCCCTCTGAGTCAGGGGGGTGAATCTCCCATATGTTCCGCGTGTCCCTCTCGTGCCTTCAAGCAACTTGGCTGCCTCCTCTCGGTCGCTCGGCCAGCGTAGTCTGGGAGAGATAGGGGAGGGGAGGGGGGGGGTTAGTTGGAATAGTTATGCTTGTATGTCGGGTGATTATTTGTACTGTTGTTGTTGTTGTTGTTGTTATTGATATTATCATTCTTGTTAATCATGTTTATTATTATTATTATTATTATTATCATTGTTATTATTATAAGCATTGATACTATCATTATTATTATAATAATTATTATAATCATTATTATTATCACTATTATTACTATCATTATTATTATTACTACCATTATTATTATTACCATCATTCTTGTTATCACTATAATTCTTCTTATCATTATCATTATTGTCATTATCATCCTTATTCTAAACATTATCGTTATTATTGCAATTACTATTATAATCATTACTATCATTACCATCATTTTCATTATTAGCATTGTTATCATTACATTATTATTATCATTACCATCATTATCATTTTTATAACAATTACTATCATTATCATTATCATTATTAACATCATTATCATTATTAATATCATTATCATCATTATTATTATCAATATTATTATTATGATTATTAACATTATCATTATCATTATTACTATCATTATTATCATTATCATTATCATCATCATCATTATTATCATGATTATTATTATCATTATCAACATTGTCATCATTATTCATGATATCATTATCATTACAATTATTATTACTAGTAACATTATTACCATTATTATCACTATCATCATTATTATCATTGTTTTTATTATTATTATTATCCTTATTATTATCATTATCTTCTTCATTATTATTTTTATTATCATTATTATCATTATTATTATAGTTATTATTATTATCATTATTATTATAGTTATTATTATTATTATAGTTATTATTATACTTATTATTATTATCATTATAATTATTATCATTATCATCATTATTACCACCTTTATCATTATCATTATCATCATTATTATAATAATAATAATAATTATTATTATTATCATTATTATCAATATCAAATCATTATCATTATCATTATCGTTATTATTATCATTATCGTTATTATTATTATAATCGTTATTATCATTATTATTATCATCATTATTATCATCTTTTCTTATTATCATTATCATTATTATCATTATTATTATCATTATTATTATTATCATTACTATTATTATTATTATTATTATTATTATTATTATTATTATTATTATTATTATTATTATTATCAGTATCAGTATCAATAATTTTGTTATTATTATCATTATCGCTATTATTATTATTATCGTTATTGTTATTATTATCGTTATTATTATTATTATTATCATTATTATTATTATCATCATCATCATCATCATTTTCACTATTATTATTATCATTATTATTATTATTATCACTGGCATTATCAAAACACTCTTCCGTATTGATAAAATGGCAGATAAACCCCCAATGCACATATGTTTTGTGTTTATATGCTATTATTATCATCACTATTATTATTATCATTATTATCATTATTATTATTATTATTATTATTGCTATTATCATTATCAGTATTATTATTATCAATGTTATTATTATTACAGTTATTATTATTATTATTGTTGGCCTTATTATCATTATCATTATCAACCTTATCAGCATTATCGTCATTATCATCATTATTATCATTATCATCATTATCATTACTATCTTTATCATTATCACCATCATCATTATTATTTCTATTGACATTACCATTATCCTTTTTATAATCATTGGTATTGTTATTATCATATGTATAACGATAACATTAATGATAATAATAATAATAATAATAATAATAGTAATAATTCTTGTTATCATTATAATCATAATAATCACTATCATCATTATCATGTATATTATCATATGATGATGACAATACCAGTAACCACTGAATTATAATAATAACCATAGTGACAATAATGATAATAATAATAATAATTATGATAAAGACAGTAATAATAAGAATCAGGATAATAATGATGATAGTAAAAAAGATAAAAAAAATAGTGGTGATAACAATAATAATAATGATAATAATGATAGTGATAATAATTATAATTGGTTTAATGATAATGATAATGATAATAATGATAAAAATAATAATATTAATGATAATGATGATAGAATAATAATAATAATGATAATGAAAATTATAATGATATTTACAAGAATTAATTTAAAAACGATTATAAGAATATTAGCAATGATACTCTTAGTTATAATATTAGTTATAATAATGATACCAAGGACAATAACATTGTTAATGACATAATAATAACTAGGATAAGGATGATGGTGATAATAATAATGACAATAATACCATGATAACAATAACAGTGATCATGATACCAATGATAATAACGATAACGATGACATAATAACACACACATAAACACAACCCAATAAACCACAAACACACGCATCACCACAACACCAAAAAATAACACCACTCACTGTTTTGCCTTCCTCATCATCACCGTCACACACGTCGAAACCACAGCTACCAAAGCAACCACAATCACTAGAAAAACTGCTACTTGAATCACCATCGCCCAGCTCCCGTCTGAAGCTTCGGAAGGAAAGGCTTCAGTTTCTTGAACCAGTTTGGTAGCGTTGTTTTGAATGAGAGAGCCTGTGTTTATCTTTAACTCCGGTGCTGCCATGTTTGTGATGTTGAGGAGCATCTTTGTATCTTCAGAACCATCCATGTTTTGTTTAGCTACCTCGTAAAAGTCTAATTAAATTCAGGTGGGTTATTTCACCTTAAGTTGGGTCTTCTTTTTCTTCTTTCTACTTGTTTAGTCACTTTAACGTTCACCAGAGAGAAAACGATTGGCACCACGCACATGAAAGACACAAATACGGCTCTGTAAGGACCTTCCGTGATGCTTGGTCAGCGCCTACTGCCAGCAAAGGTCAAGCTACCCCCCTTCCCCCACCCAGGGGTCCCGCCCAATCTCTTCCCCTCAAGCAATCCCACCCTTGGTCACATGTCAACTTTATCTTATAGCCCATCATTCCATCTTTTCGTTCTCGTTGAAATGATAATTTGATTCACTTTTATTAGGGGTCAATCGAAATTTATGGATATATTATATATATAAATGTAATTGTAATATTAAAAACGAAATAAGATGAAAAAACGTGCGATGTTAACTGAAAAACATATTTTCACATAAAACAGATCGCACGGTTGACGAGAATGAACGATTCAGGTCATATGAGGTCACACTGAGGTTACTATGTTAGAAATACTTTTTTTTTTAGCTCTTATGGTCTAACAAAAAACGTTGTAGTTGCGAAAGGCATAAAAAGGTCCAAAGACAATGTGAAAGGATAAAAAAAAAGAAAATGTATACATAAACACATATATTTCGTTCTTATAAAAATATGCGTTTGGGACATCACAATAATATCAGATGTGAATGATATTTTAAGCAAGACAGTTGTATTACATACATAACAATACAAAACAAAAAGCAAATTTTTGCGGTAACGTCAGAAGACATCGTCACAAATGTAAAGATGTGAAAATATTTTTATATATCTTATTCAGATCCTTGTCAATAGGTAACTAAATATACCAAGTCTGATTTCTCGTTAGAGTGAAAACAAAAACTAAGTTTTGTATTATGTTGTGCCACACTTGGGATATTTTGTGACGTGTAAGTACAGAAAATAAATATGACATGTCAATTCCGGTTTCTTAATTTATGTATATGGATACACTATAAATTTAACTTAGATTAGAATGAATATATTGTAAATTAAGTTGTCATAAAAGGGCCATCAACGTATATTGGGTGTGGGTAAATCGAGCTTTATCAACTCTATATCTCTTACTCTATATCGTTAAATCCCTCAAGCCACAGAAGCGATACTTCCAGCTTCACACGGGACACCTGCCGTACCTGACGAGATCATCTTCGCAATCACAAGCCGTGGTGTGTTTGCAACGGTGCAAGAGCGGGGTGGAGGCAATGGCTTCTACTGGTCGATAATAAATACGGGAACGCCTGTGGAAGATGCATATAATTAGTTGGAATCCATGTAGTATTATGATCCCTTTTGAACGGATATGTTCGTGTAATGGAAGAGAGAGAGAGAGAGAGAGAGAGAGAGAGGGAGAGAGAGAGAGAGAGAGACCTTTCAGACCTTTCACAGATAACAATGAAAATAAGACGCTATCAAGGCAGGTAAATATTTTGACGAATAACTTTGTTATCAAATACCTACAGACGTGTAGCTTTAGACTCAAGTAATCCCCATAAGTGCATTATTTTAGCTTGCGAACAACCTTTTGATTAAATACTTCAAAGAAATAGTAACATTTTATCAAAACAGAACCAACATAATAGGGAGAGAGAAGAGGTAAAGAGTAACTTACATTTCTTTGGACTTTCTGGCCATAAAGCACACGACTCCCACTGTGAGAGAGAGAAGCAACACGCCGGGCATCAGATTGATCCACGTCGGCCAAAGGTCGCCGCCCTCTTGCGCGCCCTTCTCCAAGCCAGGATACGTCGTCAGGCCGTCGGCAGAAGTGGTTTCGTCGTCCATCATGGTCGAGATGGACGGCACAGTAGAGGCGATCTGCTTCGTGAACTCCAGTGAGGGAAACAGCTGGAGTACCGTCGTATTCTGCATCTTCAGGAGGGAATTTTTCTTCTCAGTCGAAACGAACAAAGATGTTGATATCTTAGTAGATCGAAACGTGAAAATAAACAAACTATATTTGTCTTTTGTTCCACCTGATACACACCGATTAAGAACACCAAACACAAAGAGTCAAACACGCGGAGCTCTAAACAAAAAGATACATGTAGAAGACGAAGAGGCAAATATTTATTGAGATAAGGAACTAAGGTAAGTGTGGTGGAGGGAACGAGAGGGGGAGAGGTAGGGCACAAGGGTCAAAGGAACAAGTGAAGGAGACAAGGAAACAATAGGGAGGTAGCGATAATGTGCTCATTTCTTGGATTATAAAGCTTTCAAATCATACGATTGATGTAATTATTAAAACAGTATCTATAACCATTTTGATACTGTACAAGTGATGAAGGTCCACACGCGTGATACAGTGTAATGTATGTAATGAACTCATGCATGTTTTTGCATATATCCATACGTACACATTACACACATACAAACAAACAGGATACTATTCTATCATCACCAAATTTCGCATTAATAAGCTCTCGAAATTTAAGGTGAATGTGACCCACTTAAACCCAAATCAAAACACGCTAATAAGATTATCCATAACACCCTTAATTTAAGCTTAAACAAGTGAAATTTAAGTAAAATCCCTCACAAACCAGTCTATTAGGACTGGGTACCCCTCCTCCCACCCTACCTGTATGGGGAGTGGGGTAGGGGGTGAAGGGAGCCTCGTCACCGAAATAATTGGTTTTGGAGTAATTAAGAATCCACTGAAAAAATCAGGTCTAAGAAGTAATTAGGATAGGTTGCGTTCCCTTGATTTCTAATGACCCAACCACATGTATTTATTCTAGGAATGAATATAACAATGCAATAATTATGTTAAGCAATAAATGATAATGATAGTGAGAGTGGAAATGATAATGATAATGTAATTGATAATGATAATGATTATGATAATAACTATAATGATGTTAATAATAATAACTATAATGATGTTAATAATAATAACTATAATGATGTTAATAATAATAACTATAATGATGTTAATAATAATAACTATAATGATGTTAATAATAATAACAATACTTATGATGATGGTAGTGATAATAATGATAATGATAATAAAGATAATGATAATAAAGATAATGATAATAAAGATAATGATAATAAAGATAATGATAATAAAGATAATGATAATAAAGATAATGATAATAAAGATAATGATAATAAAGATAATGATAATAAAGATAATGATAATAAAGATAATGATAATAAAGATAATGATAATAAAGATAATGATAATAAAGATAATGATAATAAAGATAATGATAATAAAGATAATGATAATAAAGATAATGATAATAAAGATAATGATAATAAAGATAATGATAATAAAGATAATGATAATAAAGATAATGATAATAAAGATAATGATAATAAAGATAATGATAATAAAGATAATGATAATAAAGATAATGATAATAAAGATAATGATAATAAAGATAATGATAATAAAGATAATGATAATAAAGATAATGATAATAAAGATAATGATAATAAAGATAATGATAATAAAGATAATGATAATAAAGATAATGATAATAAAGATAATGATAATAAAGATAATGATAATAAAGATAATGATAATAAAGATAATGATAATAAAGATAATGATAATAAAGATAATGATAATAAAGATAATGATAATAAAGATAATGATAATAAAGATAATGATAATAAAGATAATGATAATAAAGATAATGATAATAAAGATAATGATAATAAAGATAATGATAATAAAGATAATGATAATAAAGATAATGATAATAAAGATAATGATAATAAAGATAATGATAATAAAGATAATGATAATAAAGATAATGATAATAAAGATAATGATAATAAAGATAATGATAATAAAGATAATGATAATAAAGATAATGATAATAAAGATAATGATAATAAAGATAATGATAATAAAGATAATGATAATAAAGATAATGATAATAAAGATAATGATAATAAAGATAATGATAATAAAGATAATGATAATAAAGATAATGATAATAAAGATAATGATAATAAAGATAATGATAATAAAGATAATGATAATAAAGATAATGATAATAAAGATAATGATAATAAAGATAATGATAATAAAGATAATGATAATAAAGATAATGATAATAAAGATAATGATAATAAAGATAATGATAATAAAGATAATGATAATAAAGATAATGATAATAAAGATAATGATAATAAAGATAATGATAATAAAGATAATGATAATAAAGATAATGATAATAAAGATAATGATAATAAAGATAATGATAATAAAGATAATGATAATAAAGATAATGATAATAAAGATAATGATAATAAAGATAATGATAATAAAGATAATGATAATAAAGATAATGATAATAAAGATAATGATAATAAAGATAATGATAATAAAGATAATGATAATAAAGATAATGATAATAAAGATAATGATAATAAAGATAATGATAATAAAGATAATGATAATAAAGATAATGATAATAAAGATAATGATAATAAAGATAATGATAATAAAGATAATGATAATAAAGATAATGATAATAAAGATAATGATAATAAAGATAATGATAATAAAGATAATGATAATAAAGATAATGATAATAAAGATAATGATAATAAAGATAATGATAATAAAGATAATGATAATAAAGATAATGATAATAAAGATAATGATAATAAAGATAATGATAATAAAGATAATGATAATAAAGATAATGATAATAAAGATAATGATAATAAAGATAATGATAATAAAGATAATGATAATAAAGATAATGATAATAAAGATAATGATAATAAAGATAATGATAATAAAGATAATGATAATAAAGATAATGATAATAAAGATAATGATAATAAAGATAATGATAATAAAGATAATGATAATAAAGATAATGATAATAAAGATAATGATAATAAAGATAATGATAATAAAGATAATGATAATAAAGATAATGATAATAAAGATAATGATAATAAAGATAATGATAATAAAGATAATGATAATAAAGATAATGATAATAAAGATAATGATAATAAAGATAATGATAATAAAGATAATGATAATAAAGATAATGATAATAAAGATAATGATAATAAAGATAATGATAATAAAGATAATGATAATAAAGATAATGATAATAAAGATAATGATAATAAAGATAATGATAATAAAGATAATGATAATAAAGATAATGATAATAAAGATAATGATAATAAAGATAATGATAATAAAGATAATGATAATAAAGATAATGATAATAAAGATAATGATAATAAAGATAATGATAATAAAGATAATGATAATAAAGATAATGATAATAAAGATAATGATAATAAAGATAATGATAATAAAGATAATGATAATAAAGATAATGATAATAAAGATAATGATAATAAAGATAATGATAATAAAGATAATGATAATAAAGATAATGATAATAAAGATAATGATAATAAAGATAATGATAATAAAGATAATGATAATAAAGATAATGATAATAAAGATAATGATAATAAAGATAATGATAATAAAGATAATGATAATAAAGATAATGATAATAAAGATAATGATAATAAAGATAATGATAATAAAGATAATGATAATAAAGATAATGATAATAAAGATAATGATAATAAAGATAATGATAATAAAGATAATGATAATAAAGATAATGATAATAAAGATAATGATAATAAAGATAATGATAATAAAGATAATGATAATAAAGATAATGATAATAAAGATAATGATAATAAAGATAATGATAATAAAGATAATGATAATAAAGATAATGATAATAAAGATAATGATAATAAAGATAATGATAATAAAGATAATGATAATAAAGATAATGATAATAAAGATAATGATAATAAAGATAATGATAATAAAGATAATGATAATAAAGATAATGATAATAAAGATAATGATAATAAAGATAATGATAATAAAGATAATGATAATAAAGATAATGATAATAAAGATAATGATAATAAAGATAATGATAATAAAGATAATGATAATAAAGATAATGATAATAAAGATAATGATAATAAAGATAATGATAATAAAGATAATGATAATAAAGATAATGATAATAAAGATAATGATAATAAAGATAATGATAATAAAGATAATGATAATAAAGATAATGATAATAAAGATAATGATAATAAAGATAATGATAATAAAGATAATGATAATAAAGATAATGATAATAAAGATAATGATAATAAAGATAATGATAATAAAGATAATGATAATAAAGATAATGATAATAAAGATAATGATAATAAAGATAATGATAATAAAGATAATGATAATAAAGATAATGATAATAAAGATAATGATAATAAAGATAATGATAATAAAGATAATGATAATAAAGATAATGATAATAAAGATAATGATAATAAAGATAATGATAATAAAGATAATGATAATAAAGATAATGATAATAAAGATAATGATAATAAAGATAATGATAATAAAGATAATGATAATAAAGATAATGATAATAAAGATAATGATAATAAAGATAATGATAATAAAGATAATGATAATAAAGATAATGATAATAAAGATAATGATAATAAAGATAATGATAATAAAGATAATGATAATAAAGATAATGATAATAAAGATAATGATAATAAAGATAATGATAATAAAGATAATGATAATAAAGATAATGATAATAAAGATAATGATAATAAAGATAATGATAATAAAGATGATGATAATAAAGATGATGATAATAAAGATGATGATAATAAAGATAATGATAATAAAGATAATGATAATAAAGATGATGATAATAAAGATGATGATAATAAAGATGATGATAATAAAGATAATGATAATAAAGATAATGATAATAAAGATGATGATAATAAAGATGATGATAATAAAGATAATGATAATAAAGATAATGATAATAAAGATAATGATAATAAAGATAATGATAATAAAGATAATAATGATAATGATAAGATAATGATAATAAAGATAATGATAATAATATTAACATTTTATTGAGAATGATATTGGTAATAATGATGATAATTATGATGAAAACCATAATAGTAATGATAATGATAATACTGACAATATTAGTAACAAGATAAACATAAGATAATGATAATATTAATGAAAGTAACAATCAAGAGAGCAGATCGCCTGAGAAACAGTACAGAATTCGATCACAATATAGATTAATTAAAAAAAACAAAAACATTCCAAATCAGCACTTCCCTAAAACAAACAAACAAACAAATCCATTAAAAAATTTCCGCGTGGAAAAAAAACAACACAGAAAAAGACGAACTGGAAACTCAACCCGTGCGGGTGCGGCGAGAGGCAAATGTTTGATTAATCTAATTTTCTAAAGGTATTAAGTGAAATTGTGTAAATATATTGTAGATATATGAAAGGCATTATTAGTTTTTAGGTATTTATGTTGATGAAAGGTTCTATAATGAGTAAGGACTGATTTTAAGGCTAAGAAATGTAAACCTTGCTTGGGGTGTTGTTTGTAAACAAATAGTATTACTAGGAACTATTCTATAATGGACATATAACATGTTTTTTATACTATTGTAGAACATAAAGAAAAGATCTAAGCACTCGTAAATAAAGTTAGTAGTCATAAAGAGACAGAATTCAAGGAAAAGTAAAGTAAAAATATGTTAAGTCCTTCCCATGTCAAAGTACAGACTCCATAATTTTGATTGATGTCAAAGTAGGACGAATGGATTACAATCATGTCTTTTTACGAGGTTTTGTACTAAAAATTCTTTCTAAGACACTTCCCCTCCCCTTTTTAAAATGGGATCTTTATCTTTTAAATAGGCGACCTGTTTTCTGTTGTAATCCGCTTGAAATTTGTCGTCATTGGTGGATGGTCTAAAACCATTAGAAATTTGCCGATAGATGTGCGGTAACTCTGACGAAAATTGTGGCCTAAGTTCCTCTAGTGCTCTGGTCTAAGCCTACAATCTTCGACCACACGTATTCTGGCACCAGAGTGGAAGCAGAGTGGATGACGGAATGGCACTAGGATCTTGTAAGCTGTATGCCGTGATTACAGGGAAACAGGATTTTGAATTGGTGTAATTAATGACAAACTTTGACAAAATGAATAAGAAAGTCATGCTTACAAGAGCTAAAGGCATAGCAATTGTCAGAAAGCTGTGGATTTTTTGTAATTTTTCCACTGTCCTCTGTGTATTGTGCTTTTGTTTAAAAGAAGTGCCCCACAAAATTGTATTCATGTAAAAAAAGGACTTAGTTATTCTACAATCTTGCAGTTGAATAGAAAAGGTGTGAACATGCGCATGCAGAAAACAGCAACATCATTAGTTTCCAGTCTTGGGAAAATTCATGGATGAAGTGAATTATTTGATAATTTTACTAATATACCTGTGCATCCCTGAACCACTGACATAACGCCAATTTGTTGTGAGCACTGTGCTGCTAGTACTCTGACAAAGGCCAACATACCTCCACATAATGTGTCACAATATATTTACAGATTTGTTGTGAAATAAGGAACAAACTGCACTTTATCTTGCTGGACTAACTGTGTCGTAGGTTTGTTGGTCTGTAGTGGAGTGCTGACAGGCATGGAGGCTACAATGGTTGCTTGACACTGTGTCACAAAGCGGATGGACTGAGATTGGAAGTTGTTCATCACAGATCATGTCAAGTGTCCTGGTGATTTGGATAGAACACATCCAAAAAAATTAAGAGGAAAAGTCCCATGTTGAAAGTCACTGTAGATTGATTGTTAAGATTTACCTTTTTTCTTTTCTTTATGTAGATGAGTAGGTTGATGATGAACTAAATCAGATAATTAAAGCACCATTTTGCTTTTTCATTCATGTTAGTAAAAAATATTTTTAAAATGAAATAAAATATCAGCCTCTCTTTTATTATTATGTATATGTAAGAGTTGTAAAAAAGTAATTTGATATCAAGAAATACTAAGAAAATAAGTTTGAGCAAAATATTTTCGAAGGATGGCATCCTGACTGACTTGACTGTTCCAGTTTATTTCAAGGAGTAGAGATGATTCAGCAAGAAGTACCCTTATATTGATTTTCAAGAAGAAACTGTCTTTAATATTGTTTTCTTTCTTGCAATGCACATTAATTTTACACTTGTTGTTTTGAAATGTGAGATTAGTAAATAGTCTGCAGCCTCCTTACCAAATTTTACATCTTTTGTATTTATTAAGAACTATGTAGCCTTTGTATATTTGTTATATTTTTAGTAAACATTTTTGTGTACTTTTATAGGTAGTGATGATTATTAACCCTATGACGATGGTGTGTCACACTCGTGTGACACACACGGGGTGTCATGCCAGTGTGACGTTTCCAATGCAGTATTGCAATGGCCCAGCGTAGGGGTTTTCGCGTAGTGCGTGCCCCGTCGGGAAAGGGTTAACCCTTTAACGATGGGTGATGTGTTTTTTCATCATACCTGACGCAGGAGCTCTGGCCTGACGATGGGCGTCATGACATTCGGGGATGTTGGATCACTATGTTATTTTATTGTGCTATGAGTAATGAGTGAGTAATATTAACAATTGCAGTCATAATTATTATAACTGCCGTAATATTAAGACAAATGGGTTTCAACTTACATCCAAAACCTAGATGGCACCACTTTCTTCTAGCACCATTAGGAGAGATAACCTTGAATGGCACCCATCTACAGTCTCTAGCAAGCACTATCTCTATAGAGCGATGGCACATTGCAAGTTCCCGACCTCCTGCTCTAAAGTACCGCAGATGAAAGATGTGCAGGCAGAACAAGAGGAGGAAGGTGACTCAAACCATGCTCAATGCCTACAATGTGCCCCTGTGCCAGTAGGGATGCCTTTTATTGTGGCACTCACTGTCAAAAGCACAAGTTTCCTCCCTCTTCCCTAACTCTTCATGTTATTTTTGTTTTGGATGGTTATAAGTTTCGTGTTTGTTCGTGACAGTACACAAATACGAAAAAATAAAGTTACTTTTTGTCTTCTCCAGAACAGCAATACTTCCATCACATTGAGTATAAAGAAAAAAATGAGTTGATATGGGCCCTGAACTACAATTTTAGTCAACTGCAGAATTGGTAGAGCCTGTGATATGACAGATATGTCTCTAAAAACAGTAAAACACACAAAAAAACAAAACACAAAAATGGCACTAGTTCTATAATGAGTGACTAAAGTGAGTGGGAAAAATCAAAGTAGGTTGCTGAAGCTGCCTCGCTCAGAGAGAAAACCCATTCTGGAGCCTGGGTAAGCAAATCTATCCCCTGTCGGCAACAGGTTAACAAAATGTAAAAGATTATAAATTATTATTATTTTTTTTTCTTTGCATGTGTATTTGTGAGGGGTGGAGAGCTTTAGTGAAGTTTTGAGAACCAAATTATATATATATTTTTTTATCTTAAGGATTTGATAATGCAGTGTGTGTATAGTTTCCAAAAGATGTAATCTTTTCAAGCATCCTTTGTATTCCAAGCAGCCCATTACATACTGGTACAATAAATATGTCTGCCAGTGATATATGTTGACATGTTGATGGACCTCATGTAGCACTTTTTTCATTTTGTCAAACTATATATGTGAAAAAGAAAAAAATATAAAGGTAAGAAATACAGCCATTACAAAGTATATAAACAGTGCATGGCAAAGGGAGGGAGTTTAGGGTTGGACACTGCATTAACATAATTGCCTCTCAACAACAAGCGTCTCATTGGGAGGCCTGGGGGGTGGTCTCCTGGCCATGGAGGGGATGACAGAGAGCCCTAGTAGAAGCATAAACAGATATCATGATGTTTTATTTACGTGCTGTATTCAAATGAAAATGTGTCTCATGTGAGGTATGTTGCAATTTACTGATTGGGCCTCACTGAGGTATGTCTCAGTTTGAGGGCTAAATACAACATTTTAATAGGAAAAAGTGAATATCTACATAACACTAATTATTGAAAGTGTTTGAAGATTGCCTCTTCATTAAATTCTTCCATCCCAACAGACTGAAATGCATTGACAATGTCGGTGGATTTGACTGAGTTGAAGCGGAGCGACTTCCCATCATGTGTGCGGCTTGGGCTCTTAAAATTGGGTAAGAGAGAGAGTGAGAGAGTGAGTGAGTGTGAGTATGAGTATGAGTGTGAGTGTGAGTGTGAGTGTGAGTGTGAGTGTGAGTATGAGTATGAGTATGAGTGTGAGTGTGAGTATGAGTATGAGTATGAGTGTGAGTATGAGTATGAGTATGAGTGTGAGTGTGAGTGTGAGTGTGAGTGTGAGTGTAAGTGTAAGTGTAAGTGTAAGTGTAAGTGTAAGTGTAAGTGTAAGTGTAAGTGTAAGTGTAAGTAGAGAGCGGAAGAGAGCGAGAGAAAGAGAGAGAGCGAGAGAAAGAGAGAGAGAGAGAGAGAGAGAGAGAGAGAGAGAGAGAGAGAGAGAGAGAGAGAGAGAGTAAGAGGGAGAGAGAGAGAGAGAGAGAGAGAGAGAGAGAGTCAGATAGCGTAAAAGGAAAATGGTATTAAAGTCACGTGGAATAAATATATACTGCTGAATAAACGTCCTTCCTTGAGGTAAAATATTGGTTGACAAAAATAAAACGATTCCCAGAGGTATATTTACTGTATATATGTGCCTGCGTATGTGTGCATCTATTTATATGTCTTTCTATTGTATGTCCTTCTCGCTCGCTCTCTTGCTCTCTCTCGCTCTCGTACCCCCCCCCCCCCCCTTTCCTCTCTCTCTCTCTCTCCGCAACAAAACGGCAACCCTGGCGACTTTTCCCCCCCTTTTTTTATCCCGGCTGGCAACTACGGCTAAAAGTCAAGAGCTCCAGGGGGTCGAAAGTTGTGTTTCCGAAGTCGTCCTAAAGTGTTTGTCTTCTTCGAGAAAACCTCGAGAATTACGCCTCGGTGCTTCACTACCTCCCGTGGCCCGAGTTTGTGTTTGCTTCGTCGTGTAGATACTTATGTGTGTCTTTTTTTTCCTAATATGAGAGAGAGAGAGCGTGGGAGGTAAATAGAGGGAGAGAGGAGAGGGAGGGAGATAGGGAGAGAAAGAGTGAGAACGAGAGAGTGAGTGAGAGTGTGAGTGAGAGTGTGAGAGTGAGTGAGAGTGAGAGTGTGAGTGTGAGTGTGAGTGTGAGTGTGAGTGTGAGTGTGAGTGTGAGTGTGAGTGTGAGTGTGTGAGTGTGTGAGTGTGTGAGTGTGTGAGTGTGTGAGTGTGTGAGTGTGTGAGTGTGTGAGTGTGTGAGTGTGTGAGTGTGTGAGTGTGTGAGTGAGTGAGTGAGTGAGTGAGTGAGTGAGTGAGTGCGAGTGACTGAGTGAGTGAGTGGGAGAGTGACTGAGTGAGTTGATGGATATCTTCTAGTCTTAGAAAAACTGAATGAGAGTGAAAAAGAAAATGTATGTCATCTCTGTGATTGATATATATTTTTTGAGATTCTGTAGTATGTGATACTGGCAAAGTATATGTATAGGAGTAATAAGAAATTATATTAATCATTATTAGTCATACTTACTCTAGAATATGGATGATGTGAAGCTAAATACAACCCAATAAGATATGTGATTACCAAGTAGCAGAATTTTAGACTTAAATAATACATTCATATATAAGATACTATCAGAAGCAGAAAATATAGATACAAAAAGACACTACTTTTACCACAGAAATATCCCCTGCTATGTGCAGTATTCCAAAGTTTAAATCAGTGAAATTTGTTTATTAAACATTTAAAAATTATATATTATTTTCAGTTTCATTAAAAGATATAATGGAACATGTACCTTCTAACTGAATGTGTAGGTATATCATCTTTGAATACAGTGAAGAAAAAGTAGTTGAAAATACCGTATTAGATTAAAGTTTGTTTGGAAATTTATATTTAAAGTTTGATATCATACCTTACAGAGGAGGTTCTCCAGATGCCTCCTGTCAGCATCTTGCACGAAGTCCAGCAGCACATCATGGATCACTACATATTTTGCTGTCGAGACTTCAACTCTTCCAAAATCAGGGTGAGTTCCAAATGGAGATTGAGTCTTGGGATTAACTTTACAGAACTTAGCTCTGCCTTGGACATTCGGAGAGTTTTTCAGGAGAGTAGTCTTTGGTTAGGAATTACTTTTAAGTGGAGCTTTAGAGGGTCAGTTGATTGACTTGTGTCTTTTGTTTTATTTTAAGCTTGGTTAATATAAAAGTTTTTGTGATAAATAGTAGATTTATGGGCAAAAAATTATGAATTCTTCAATATGTTTTTGATTTTTGCCTTCTCATTGTTCAAGAAACTATACTGGTTTTGAACATCCAAAGGATACATGCATGGATGCTATAATTCATATATATATTCTTTTGAATATGACAGTTATTTAACCCTTCTGCTATGGTCAGTTTAATGGGGTCAGATCACTTTCGCATAGCTTTTCTTATGCAAAATACAACCTAGTTATTCCTTCAGTTGTGTAACAAACACATCATATCAATTGCCAACTAGTATCAGGTTGCTAGACTCATATGTACCATAAGTCTAGAAAATAATAGAAAACACAACATCACATTCCCAGCTCAGGCTGAACATCTTATGATGTCGGAAGGATGCCCCTTAGTTGTGTTCATGCCCATATTGAATTTTGGAATATTAACCCATTAGCAGCAGATGGCATGATTTGCTGCAAAGGCAGAGTCAGTCGTAGATGCGGATGGCATCGTGCCAGACAATGTAAACCCGCCATCCTACTGCATACATATTTTTTTAAAACTGCAACCAATGGGTTAAAATGATGGTTAATTTGCCTACTCTAAGGGTTTGTGGTTGAATTGATTGAGTCTTGTACCTGTTGATATGATGTCAAGATGCTGATGACTTGAAATTAAATTTTTGATGCAACTGAATTTATTATTTGAAGTAGTCTCCATTTGATGTGGGATTTAGAAAGGCTATCATAATGTGAAGTGGTCCACAATCTTTTCATTTAGATTTTGATTTCCTCATTATGAATCTTTCTAATATCGCTTTGTAATTTTCATCATCTTTGTTATTGTTGTTTACTTTTACTGTATAATTTTATTAATTTATTACAATAAAGAGAGTTTTAAATATTTTATCTTCACAATATTATATACTTTCTGAACCTTCTTTGCAGGCTGTAGGACCAGTAGAAGAACTTGTGGTTGTTAGAGAACTAGGTCAACACCTGGGGAAGATGGTGGATGCAGCTGCAAGAAATACGCTCTTTATCACCCTGTTTCATCCCTCTTCACATGACCCGCGGATGCCACACAAACTCCGCATACTGTCTGCACTCGTGTCTCTTGCCATTGTAACACACAATGTCTCGGTGCTGGAGGCAACTGCTGTCTGGATGCAGGTTTGTGAATCTGTTTTTTATTGGCTTTTTTCACTTTATTAGATTGTCTCAAGATTAATTTTACTAATGTGTCAGTATGGACAACATCCATCTATGCCTATGTACATGATCTCATTAGGTTCTAGTAGAGTTTAGAGATCTTGGAGATTGGAGAATGGGACAGTGAACACAAACAGACACACAGTGAATGCAACAGTCTCCTGCATGTAACACTGAGCATGACATAATATGTCTCTTATATAGAAAGTGACTTTGCTTCCAGGTACCTATATAACTTATACTGTAATACATGTTATGATGGACTGTTTTTTATTCTTTAGTGTTATATTGATGTAAACTTCCACTACTCATGGATAAAAAGTTTACTGGAGAATGGCATATATTTAGGACTCTGAGCCAACTTCCAGTCTTGTGTATCACATGTCTTGAGTGATTTAACAATATATTTCTGTTTGATGTTCTCTCAGAAAAATAGTGGGACATAGCAATATTGACATCAAGCATTACACAAGTTTAGAAATGATAACTAATTTGTCTTTCTTTCTTATGGTGTAATAGCAAGTATGTTGCCAACTGTCTAATTTTCTTTGTTTTGTTTTTTTTTCTCTGCATAACAGCAAGTCTGTTGTCTGAGTGCCTGGAGTGGGGAGGTGTGTCGAGGATTAGTCCAGGACTACTTCCAGCTCACACCAACTGCACCTCCACACTTTGCTGCTGCCTTGAGGGCTCTGCCTACTATGGCCCCACTCTTCACAGCAAATTTGATAACAACATTATCACAGCTGTATGCCAAAGTTGGTAAGTTTGTTATACATGTTATTGCCTAGCAATTTCTAAAGATATGACTGAGACTATTTTTTTAACCCATTGGAGCCGGTTGACGTGATGACGCGTATTGTGGTTTTTGCGTCAGACGCCTGGGATGAGCTATGAGGGCAAGCTGCGCGCTCGGTCTGAGCGAGCGGGCAGCCCAGGCTTGCGGCTTGTGCGTCTGAGAATCTCGAGGCGTTAGGCTTATGCGTTCAAGAACCCCGGTATTGCGACCGTGCAAAGCCGGAACGGCCCCAGCATGAATGGGTTAATTATTGTTATATTAATAGTAATAATAATAATGAAAATTTGGAGGATAATAATCATGATAATGAAATGATAAGGATGATGATAGTGATCATGATCATGATAATGATAATGATAATGGTAATAATGATTATAATAATGATAATGATGTTGTTAATTTGGTGAGGGTGGTGATGGGATGATGAAGATGTGTGATAAAGTGTACACAACTATCCATGTGCGGTACTTCAGGTAGCGGCGAAGTGTGTGAACGCCCGCCAGATGCCCTTGTTTCGACAGTGGTGTGGTGGATGCAAGGTGCCCCAGGTTCTCCCCCTCACCTGGCACTAGCACCTCTCACCCATCCTCTTCCTGGGGTGTCTCTGCCAATGACTGCTGTGCCACCGATTGTGCCACTGATGAAGTAAGCACTGTGTTCTCTTTGCTGTTTACAAATTAATGAGGGGAAATACAAGAGTGCAAACAAGCATTTGATACTGAGTGAAAGTGTGATCCATTTTCTATTATTTGTTGTGACTTTTATGACAATAATATTGACAGGTAGATTTACAGTACTGATGCCTTTTATAATGGATCTATTTCTGTTTATCTTTGATAAGTTGAGGACATGTGATATCCTTTCTTCCTCTGTTTTTTGTGTTTGTTGTAAATTCTGTCTACAATATATAATTGGCAGCATGAATAGAAGAAGCCTTTTATCTTTTCTTTAACTGTTGCATGCTGATTAGCCGGTATACAATATACTTGTAAAAAAATTAATGTTATATTTAAGCTTATTGTAGAGATATCAATTTTTTTTCCTTTGAATGTAACATAAAACTTAGAAGTAAACTCTGTAATGTACATGAATGTTCATTGTATAGGTATCAGATATTTTGCTTTGAATATAGCATCAATCTAAGAAGTAAAGGTTATAATATACCACCAACCATAATTGAATGGGAATTGATATACTGCCATATTTAAGATTTTTCAAATTGATAACACTTTCTTGAATCCAGGTGGTGTGCAGAGTCTCCATTCTTCGAAAACACCGACACAACCTCAGATACCCAGGGAAGAAGAGCCAGTCTGCCAAAGCTTGCTGAGGCCGAGGGTTCCTTCGAGAAAGGTGCAGGACCTCTGAAGGGGCCAATGCTAGAGAGCACGGACATGTACTCGCAGTTGCACCTCTCTATCTTGCAGACGTTGCAGAATGTGCCATCAGTGAGGGCACGCATGACTCAGAAGCAGGTGTGTACTTGAACTGATTGATTGTTTGTGGATTTTAAAAATGATTAAATATATGTTTTATATGGAATAACTTTGTGTTTGTGTGTATGTGCGAGTGCGATTGCGAGTGCGAGTGCGAGTGCGAGTGCGATTGCGATTGCGAGTGCGAGTGCGAGTGCGAGTGCGAGTGCGAGTGCGAGTGAGAGTGAGAGTGAGAGTGAGAGTGAGAGTGAGAGTGAGAGTGCGAGTGAGAGTGAGAGAGCAAGTGTGAGTGCGTGAGTGTACATGTATATGTATGTGTATGTGTATGTGTATGTGTATGTGTATGTGTATGTGTATGTGTATGTGTATGTATATGTGTATGTGTATGTGTATGTGTCCATGTACATATGATTATATGTGTACGTGTACTTGTATGTGTATGTGTAGGTGTATATGTATGTGTATGTATCTCTCTCTCTCTCTCTCCCTCTCCCTCTCCCTCTCCCTCTCCCTCAACATTTTAGCTTTGTCCAATGTTTGAAAGATGCCTAAACTTCTAGACTCATGTAACTCACTTGTTAAGATACTTACAAATAAGTTTTGATTTATATCCATTTTCTTATCATAAACACTCTTCTCCAGGTATTGTGCCCAAAGCAGGTGACCAGCGTAGTAGATGCTGTGTGTGAAAGAATAAGGACGTGCAGTTCCCACGACGAGAATGTGAACACCTCCCTTGACAGACTGGCTCAGACCATTCTGGTTGCTCTCCACACCGAGTGTCTCTCTGGATCCCTCAGTAAGTGTGTGGATTGCATTGTAGGAGGAGAGTGGATTACTGTTGGAATGTCTTGCTATTTGAGTAATTTGTTGCTGATTTTTGTTTTTCTTTTCTGTCATTTCTTTGAGAAAAAAAGTAAAGAAAAAAAGTTAGTTAGTCCAATATATGTGTGTAATTTATTGTACGTGGTTATATATATATATATATATATATATATATATATATATATATATATATATATATATATATATATATAATATATATAATATATATATATATGTTATATATTACTTTCCACCCTTTTTTACTTGTCACCTGAGCTTACAGATGTAACACCAAATATCTTTTTGTTTTCCTTTTGCTCCCAGGTGACATGTGGGATTCCTTGCACAGACTACCCATCAAGAACCGCCTCATCAACACACTTCTCAACTCGCATGAAGCCAGGTGACCTAACATCAGGGTTTCTCTCGGGTCATGGAACGAGAGTTCGCTTGCAAGAACTGGGTTAACATGACTTTTTATATATTTTTTTGCAATTTCTTCATTTATGATAATTCAGTACTAAGTCAAAGTTTGATTCTAGTATTGTATTTTTGTATTGGAAGTTGTGTAAAACCAACTCTTTGATATTTTGTATTTTCCAGTTTGTGAAAAGAATGTTTTAGAGAATGCCAAGGCTTTAGAATAGATGATAATTTTTTTTTTGATAGATTTAAATTATTAGAATAAAAGTGAAGTGAGAGAAGGCAAATAAATGAGCATTTATAAATAAAATCTTCTTATTTACCTTTTCTGCATTAGTAGCATACTTTATAGAATGAAAATACAGGTAAAGGATATGTTATATTGCACACCTTCTTCTTTTGATACATTATCTT
>BOPN01006281.1:45000-47500 GCA_017312705.2 Penaeus japonicus
GCTGCGACTCGAAAACAAGTGCGGCTGCATCGTACAACGCGAGGAACTGCAGCAGCCAGAGCCAAGCTTCCTTCGCCAGGACCAATCTATCTTTCCTGCCCAAATACGCCCGTTTGTGGAAGAGAGAGAGAAAGATAGAAAGAAAGATAGATTGATAGATAGATCGATAGGTAGATAGATAGATAGATAGGCAGATAGATATAGATAGATAGAGAAAGAGAAAGAGAAAGAGAAAGAGAAAGAGAAAGAGAGAGAGAGAGAGAGAGAGAACGAGAGCGAGAGAACGAGAGCGAGAAAAGGAGAGCAAAAGAGAGAAAGAGAGAGAGTCTTAGCACTATCATCATCAAATTAAATCTATTACCTCAAAAAATTGATAACATACATTAGGGTCATTCAACTAACGGCCCGCGGTCCGAATCTAGACCTTCTTAGTGTTGTACTTATAATCAAATAACATAAAGGTCATGGTATTAAATTCTTGCAAGTCGATTTCCTCGCACATATGCATTTAATCTAAATGCCACCAGAGCCTTCATTATAAGTTTAGGTTAGATTCCATGCAATAATTGAAAATGGGAGATATCAGCTGGGTGGTGTTGTTTATGGAGGGCGAAACACGACTGAGTTCTGGCGTGAGTTTTCGATGTTTTTGTCGTGTTTCTGAGGTGAGTTTAGACCTTGATAATATCCTGGATCCATGCATAAGCCAGGAGTACGGTGGTAGAGTATATTGAGAAATATACTGTGTATATTGGAATATTTTATGAAGTGATAATTAAACTGATATATAGTTTCCCCTTCCCACTTGTGATCGTGCTGGTTATTTGAATTAAAGTGGAGTCGGAAAAAAATAACATATAAAATAGTTATCTTCGTACTTTGTATGAATATTTCAGAGTGAATATCATACGAGTACACTACTCAGATTGGTTGTTTTATTTTCATGAATGCGTATAAAATATTCATCCTGACCTTTGCTCACATTGGGACTTATCTAAATGGACTTTTATCCTTGTGTACATAATTACTGCGATAAAGTGAATAATTCGTACAATCATAATCATCTTAAATACTTGACATGACTGCTTCAAAGCTCGATGTCGCAACCACCCAGCATAATTCATAGGGTACAGCACCAATCACCCAACCAAACTCTTTTACTTCCCTTACACCTTACACGTCGTACATTCTATTCATATAAAAAATGAGTAAACCATGTCCAACTCTTCGGTAGAAAACCCTAATTTCAGTAACACGAACAGTCCTTTACTTGCCTAAGTTTATGTCAAGAAGAAGAAGAAAAAAAAAGAGCAAGTTACTGTACAAGTTAAAACCAAACATACTCACACGCACATAAATAGACGTACATATATAACTATCAGTATCGTTTTGTCTATATCGATATATCTGCCGAAATAAATAGTACTATATTTACATATTGATTTATTATGAATCTATGATTACGTCTATGATAACACACAGTGCGTCAAAATATTCGAAAAATAACCATTATCATTATTATCGCCAGCATCATTCACGGAGTAACTTTACATGGCCTATATTCATCAAAAGAAATAATAATCTTGATATATCTTATTACAATTACAATAGCCAAAGGATTAATAATTATTTGTAGAGAAAGATATGTTTGAGTATATGATTTTAGGATAAACTATCTAATATCTATATAACGAAATGTACACCCGAAAACCTCACAACTGATAAAGGTTTTGCGATAAAAATAACCAATAATCAATCTTACCTTGTGAAAATGTCTATTTTCATTCACATCCACCGCGGCAGTGACTTTGCAAATCTTTTCTTTATTGTTGGTATTGATATTACTCAAGAGTGCAATAAGAGTTGATTTTGTTGCTTAATTTGGTACTTATTTCTACATACTATTTATATTGTTGTCAATGTAGATATCTCTTTAACAAAAAATATTATTGATCTTGCCTTGAAAAATTATTTATTAACGTCCTTTTTGAAGCAATGAACAAAAGTTCAAAGTCAAAATTTCTTAAATGATAACAATCAATAAGCTCAATAAACTGAAAAAAGTACAAGTAGTTAATGGAACAAACAAATAAATTAAGTAACAATCAATGAAACAAATAAATCAATCATATCTTTATGAATAAAAAAAGTAACAAGAATAATCACATACTTGTACAAAGAAGTATAGAATTAGGGTATTAGAACACAGATAATTACACTCTACTCGTATTAAATCGATGAAGGAAATTAAAAACCCACTGGGAACAATCAGCGAAAACATAAAACAATCCTACAACCATGTAAAATATAAAGAATGCAAAAAAGAAAAGAAAAGCAAAGAAATATGTACATATGTATAATCAAATACAGTGAAGGTAACACATAGACACAGTCTCACCTCGCATATGATATCAAAGTTAAATAAAAAACATAATTAAGTAAACAATTCACGGTGCACGTTGGAACAATTTCTGCTCCTATGACGTAAACAAACAACTAA
>BOPN01006281.1:60000-62500 GCA_017312705.2 Penaeus japonicus
TGTGTTTGTGAGTGTGTGTGTGTGTTTGTGAGTGTGTGTGTGTGTATGTGTGTGTATGTGTGTGTGATTCTTGATCGTCAGCAGAATTATGTAATAAAATTGCAGATGGATATTGATGAAAATTTATGGGTAGGTTGTCCATGGCTTCGAGACCAATTGATTCTATTTTGATGGAGAGTTGGATCAACATTAGTCTTTGGGAAAGGTTTCAAAGCCAGTGTGATCCATCATTGAAATCTCATCAGCTGAAAATATATTCTTGTTTATCTATTTCGTTGTAATTTTATCGTGATCAATATTTCAAGGAAACAGAGCTAAATCGTGTGGCCTGTAGTGGGAAAAAAATCACAGAATACATTATTCACATCTAGCAGTATTGACACTTGAAACTTTGGTGGATAAAAAAAAACGAAATTTCGTGGAGAATTTAGTTATACTTATTTAAATCAGTCTTGATTTATCTGTATTTCTTATACATACGAAAGACAAATAACAGAATATTCATACCGTAGATTACCTAATGAACCATTCTTTGCACAGTTGAAATGTATCATAAATAAATTATTGTGAGTATAGATCTCAAACTATATACAAAAAAAAAAACGAACGTAAGATAGACAAATGAATAATGAGACAAGGTATAAAACTTATCTAGCAATTTCTAAGCGAACATTTGGCTCGGGATGGGCGCGTTTAGCCCGCCCGCCTGCATTGTTACTGATGAGGGTAAACAAACACTTGATTATTGCATGATTGGCGAGTATCATCTCTCTTACTCTCCTGTTCTTTTCATCTTTATCTTTAACTGACTCTCCCCCTCTTTCTCTCTTTCTGTGTCTCTCCCTCCGCCTCTTGAAATGGGACTTCAGGCCAAGAATTCTATTGATGTCGATGACAAGGCAAAACTGACCATTTGCATAGACAGTGTTTTTGACTCTGTAATAATTATTGTAGAAGTAGTAGTTGTAGTAGTGGTAGTATCAGCATCAGTTGTAGTATCAGTGGTAGTCGTAATAGTATTAGTAATAGTAATAGCTGTAGTATTAAAGTGATATTAGTAGTGTGGTACTTGCTGCAATAGGCGTAATAGTGAGTACTTCCGCCAACTCCCTGTCTTTTCCTATTAAAAGAGAGCTTATCTAACAATCAACAGTAGGAGATGATACAGGCCTTTCTCGCTGCTCTGTCTACAGCAAAACTTGTTTTTCCTCTTTGTGTGTGTGTGTGAGCGTGCTGTGTGTGTGCGTGTGTTTGTTCGTATGTGTGTGCACGTATTTGTCTGTATATATACAGATGCATACATAAATACATATATCTTTCACACATATGCTACCATATACGTACTCTGACATGTGTGTGGGTGTATTCGAAAATTTTTGAAAACTTCTCGACACAGACAGTATTCCCATGAATAAAAATAGAACATTGAAGCCTAGCCAAAATATTGAGACTGCTGTCACTGTACTAACGTACTAATAATGTTCAAAACAACTCATTAAACTTTGCGTAGACTCCATGCATAAATCTATTGGCTCATCGCACCTCGCGGGACTGTTTTCGCTTTGGCCTTAGTCGAGACACGGACTCGGCTACAGGTGGGGCTTCTTCTTGTTTATGTGATACTGCATAGACACACACACACACTCACAAGCATAAACACACACACAAACATAAACACACCCACACACACACACACACACTCACTCACTCACACACTCACATACACACGCAAACAGACACCACACGGAAACATAAACACACCCACCCACCCACACACACACTCACACCCACTCACCCACACCCACAAACATAAACACACACAAACATAAACACACACAGAAACATAAACACACAGAAACATAAACACACACAGAAACATAAACACACCCACAAACATAAAACACACACAAACATAAACACACACAAAAACATAAACACACACACAAACATAACCCCCCCCCCCCCACACACACACACCTACCCCCCTCCCTCCCACACACACAATACATATTTCCAAAACATTATCACCAAACAATAAACAGTTTCACATCACGAAAGATATTACACCAGAGGTGATCCATCTACAAACCAGGAACACAATAAAAGAAAATGACCTTTACAGGAAAGATATATGAACGAGTGACAAATGATACACAGGAAGGAGAAAAAAAAAGATAAAAAGATAGATACTTGTTTCTTGACAATGATACACAGTTTCTCTCTTACTTTGTCCTTTAGATGATAGGGTTGTATCGTCTTTTTTGTATTTTGTTTGTTGCTGTTGTTGTTGTTGTTGTTGTTGTTATTGGTATTACTGTCATTGTTATTTGTTATTGTTGTGATTACTCTTGTTGTTATTGTTATTATTTCATCATCATTATTGTTATTGTTAATTCATTATCATTGTTTTTCATTGTTCCTTCTTTGTTATTATCTCTCTCACTCTCTTGTATTTCTTTCTCTCTATATTACTCTCTTTTATCTCTCTCTCTATATATAT
>BOPN01006281.1:77500-79689 GCA_017312705.2 Penaeus japonicus
TGAAGGGAAAGAAGATAATTAAAAAGGTCAAGATGAGATTACTTCATTTATCTCAGTATAATGAGGAGAAAGAAGAAAGATGAAAGTGAAGAAGAAAACACCGACGAAGAGGAGAAGGAAGAGGAGGAGGAGGAGGGGGAGGAGGAGGAGGAGGAGGAGGAGGAGGAGGAGGAGGAGGAGGAGGAGGGGGAGGAGGAGGGGGAGGAGGAGGAGGAGGAGGAAGGGAAAGGGGAGGAAGAGGAGGAGGAGGGGGAGGAAGGGAAGGGAAAGGAAGAGGAGAAGGAGGGGGAGGAGGGGGGGGGAGAGGAAGTGGAGGAGGAGGAGGAGGAGGAGGAGGGGGAGGTGGATGAGGAGGAGAAAGAGGATGAGGACGAGGGGGAGGAGGAGGAGGAGGAAGAAGGAGGAGGAGGAGGAGGAGGAAGAGGAGGAGGAAGAAGAGGAGGAAGAGAAGGAGGAGGAGGAGGAGAAGGGTAGGAGAGAGAGGAGAGAAAGAGGAGAAGGAGGAGGAGAAGGGGGAGGAGGAGGATAAGAAAAAGGAGGAGAAGGAGGAGGAGGAAAGTGAGTTGGTGGAGGAAGAGGTTGTATTGGAAGTAAAGGAGGTGGAAGAAGAGGAGGAGGAGGAGAAGGAGTAGGCGAAAGAAGAGGAAGGGAAAGATGATAATTGAATTGAAGTGGAGGAGGGGGAAGGAGACAAAACTAAGTCTGCTTGATATATGTTATCATTTTGGTTTATATATTCACCTGTACGTTCACGCATTTATTCCTCATCATCTATGTCTATTTTTCTGTATCTATCAGTTATCTATCATTATCCATGGACTTTTATAAGAAAAGGACTGGCATATGATCCTTATTCTAAATTTATTCTATACATTCATAAACTCTAAAATACTTTCCTAATTGCCCTTCTGTTTATCAACTGATTACTAGTCTATCGCTGTTTCATTGTTTTATGGGTGAGTTGACCATGACCTAAAAAAAACATTTGATTAGGATTAGGTGGTCTATCAGTTATGCAATTTAAGGAACCATTCCCAGTTCGTTTCTCTCAAGTGATTGTGGTAGACTTATGTATCTTGAAACTGGATTTTTTTGGTGTTGATTGTGGTCTGTGTTCTCTGGTTTGTCTATAATTTTTTATTACCATTTTTTTTCTTTCTGGTTTCCCCTCCTCCCTTCTTCTGTTTATCTGTCTGTCTGGTTCTATTTGCCTCTCTTTCCCTCTCATAACCTGTTACTTGTCTGTCTATTTCTATCTTTTTGGCCCTCTATCTGTCTGTGCTCACCGATTTTTTAGTGTGTCTGTCTGTCTCTGTTTATCTGTCTCTCTCTCTCTCTCTCTCTCTCTCGTTCTTTTTCTTTCGTTGCCCCATCACTCTCTCTTCTCTCTCTCCGCCTTCCCCTGGCTTCTCTGCCTCCTTGAAAGACCTGTGCAGACATATGGAAAGAAATCTCGTTGAGCCAAATAAAAGAATTTCATATCTTAGTCTATCTATTCTCAACTTTCTTTCATTTCATTCGAAATTTTCTTCAGTTAGAGTAATATTGAATAAGTTTTAAAGAGTGTAGTTTCTAAAATCCTTTTTGTTTCGTTTGTGGCACCGAGGCGTTTTGAGCCCCCGGGCGGTAAACAATGACAGTGACTGGCACGTTCTTATGACTGTCGTAATTTACCGAAATCGTAATTTTGGCCATTTTTGGAGGAAAGGTTAGAGGGTGATGGCAAATAGGGTTGCTATTTTTGGGGTACTTGATGCCCATTTTCTAATTTCATATTTGTACAAAAATAACTTGGAAATGGCGCATGAGTAAGAAAAAAGTCATAGGAATCTTGTGAGAATAAGCTGTGTTGGATCTACCGGACGAGGCTTCGTTGAATCTTTCGTGGCAGAAACTTGGTCAATTTTTTTCATCTTGTACTCTCTATATCAAAGGGTGGAAAGTCAGGCTCGTTTTTATTAATCCTTCTTTAGCATTTTCAGATTTGGAGGTTGACAAGAATTCTTTAATTTTCGACATTCTTTGCAATTAAAAAAAGTAAAAAAGAAAAAAAAAAGAAAAAAAAAATCTAGATATCATTTAAGAAATTGGCGGGATACAAGGCAGTGATAATCTGACTCCTCTCTCTCTCTCTCTCTCTCTCTCTCTCTCTCTCTCTCTCTCTCTCTCTCTCTCTCTCTCTCTCTCTC
>BOPN01006282.1:10000-15000 GCA_017312705.2 Penaeus japonicus
AGATGCATGCAAAAGAGTGTAAAATATGTATAAAAAGTAGGAGAAGGAGAAGAAGAAAAAAAAAAGAAAAAAAGAACAGGAGCAGGCACAACTACACAATTTACTGGAGAGAAATACCAATAGATATATTTACACTAGTATACGAGTATATGAGTGTCTGCAAAATATACCAACATCTACATATATCTAAGCACATATAAACCAAACTAAAAGTCGAACAAATAATCCCAATGCCTTAGAAGATACCGAAACCCTCAAAAAAAGCAACGCAAGCACACTGTCAAGCACAAGCCATTCGAGTAAAAGCAAGGACCGATTATTGGAAAACTATTACATTAAGCAGAGTTCCCAGCTGACTAATGTCGAATCAATTTCCCGGCGTCCACTTCCCTTCATTCGGGGAGAACCAGAATTCCCTTCCCTTTGCCTGCCTGGTTCGTGAACTGGTTCGTGAATTCAAAGGTAAATATTTGAGGGAGATATTAGTACTACACGTGGCATGTGTGTAGTGTTGAAATTAGGTGGGTAAATATTTTCTTTACTTGATTAGTACGAAAATAGAAAATGTTTTTTTTTTTTTTTTTTTCGTTGTCTTTCTTTTAATGGCGTGAAGGAATTAAGGGGGGTAGTAGGAATGATGATAATAATGATAATAATGGTGATGATGATGATGACGGTGATATTCACAACAATAATGATAACCAATGGTAATAGTGATAGAGTAGTAGTGGAAGTAATAGTAATGATAATGATGATGGTGAGGACAATTGATAACTATAATAATAATGATAATGATAATGAGGATAATGATGATAACAATAGTAACAGTATTGGTGATAATGATGACGAGGATGATCTTAAATAGATAAATGAATAAACAAATATCAGCATTAATCATACTAGCAATAATGTAAAACTGAATCTAATTATCTCACTAAATTTCAGTATCTTTCTGTGTAGTGATGAACAAAACACTCTACCAGGACAATGGAACTAGTACATTGTGCTAAACCCGAGCTAAATTTATACAGACATTGATATCAAGAACCCGGTACACAGAAAAACAACCTACACTGTATGCCAAGGAGCATTACACTATTTCGGTGAGGAAAACTTAAAGGAATATCTTTATATTTAACTTTCTCTTATAGCAAAATGCTCAATATTTATCAGTATATGCAAAATCTTGTATGTCACATGGGCCTTTCACAGTGTCTGCTCCTAATTATCTTATGAATATGATCAAATATGAATTTCTGGTGTCTTATAAACTAAGCCTTACATAATATCTCATCAGTGTCCATAAAAAAGAAAAGAAAAAAGGGCCTAATTTGCATATTTTTATTGATGCTTAATCTAGCATTAATTATGATTACATTATGGAATGCGTTTCAAAAGTGAACTGTGAATGGATAGGTGTATTTAATAATGATGCCAATATGATGAACTTTGATAATAGAGTAATATGTATGTTAATCATAATGATGATGATGATAAAGCTGAAAGTAATTACTTTGCAATTACTTCCTCTGGTAACAATGATGATAATATTGATGATAATTACTTAAATACTAATTCCACTAATAATAATAATATAATTGTGATGACGATCACAGTGATAACAATGAAAATAATTATGAAGATGTTAATGAACGCAATAGTGTAAAGGTGACATACCTTATTAAAATAATGTTGATGAAATGTTGGCAATAATACTAATATAAATAACAGTAAAAAATCAAAGATGATAATGGTATTATCATCATTATTTTTATAAATTGCACTGGAAACTACAGCACTGCTAAACCGATAATCTATGTATCTTTATATGTATGAGAGAAACAGTATATAGGTAAACGGGCAAGCAAGTTTGTGAGCTAATTTGCTTAATCCTTTGATGGCCAAAAAAAAAAAAAAAAAAAAAAAAAAAATCAAATATATTTCATGAGATTCCCTTAAAATCATATCAAAACAAGACCTTTCGCTTGATGTTCGATAAGTATCTACCTATCCATTTATCTTAATAATCTAAAACGAAAGCGAAACACGAAAGGAAAATACACAGACAAGCAGATGGACATAATGAAGGCGTAGCAGAAAAGGTCGCACAAGCACGCGCACACGCACACGCACACGCACACGCACACGCACACGCACACGCACACGCACACGCACACGCACACGCACACGCACACGCACACGCACACGCACACGCACACACACACACACACACACACACACACACACACGAGAACTTGTCCTTTCATATCTGTATGCGTTATAAACAGTAACAGATGATTTGTGTCGGAATATGAAAACAATTCCATGCGAGTTTAAAAGCTTAAAACCTCAAGCTGTGCTTTGAGTGGCATCGTAAACTTTCGATTTGGTTATAGACAAACGTTTAAACTTTGGAGCTTTTGCTTTTAACAGACACGGCGGGGCTTGAGTCATATCATGTGAGCACTTTCGAAAAGCAGAGGAAATGCTCTTGTAAGCAATCATGCTGGTACTTGTGCCAGGGTATTATAAAGCTTTGATATTTATCTTTTGTTTCTTTCTATTCTGCCCTACAGAAGCGCTTGTACAAATGCTACACTTTATTTTATTCTGATGTATATGCCAGCTACAAATGTATACATATATATATATATATATATATATATATATATATATATATATATATATATATATATATATATATATATATATATGTATATATATATATACATATATATATATATATATATATATATATATATATATATATATATATATATATATATATGTATGTATATATATATATATATATATATATATATATATGTATGTATATATATATATACATATATATATATATATATATATATATATATATATATATAAATATATATATATATATATATATATATCAATGCCAGCTGTCCAAATGTTATGAGTATGAGGTGTACTTATTACACGTCAATAGATATTTTAAAGCAAGTTTCATTCTTCTGGTTGTTATTACGTTGGAAAACTCTGAAACTTAACTTCTTCCCTAACTCTATTCCTCTCTCGATCTTCAAAAGCCCTTGTGATGAATCCCGATCTGGAAGAGAGATAGAGATAGAGAGAGAAGTGTGTGGGTGAGGCAATGGGAACTAGATAAAAAAAAAAGAAAAAAGGAGAGATTCGTTTATGTGAAATACAAAGATTTTTGGAGTGAAAACAAAATCATTATTTTCTTCTTTTTTCTTTTTGCGTTATTTAATTCGCTACGAATATGGTGTATACTCGTATCTAGATGCATGCAAAAGAGTGTAAAATATCTATAAAGAGGAGGAGAAGAAGGAAAAAAGATACAGGAGTAGGCACAACTACACAATTTACTGGATAGAAAAAACAATAAATATATTTACACTAGTATACGAGTATATGAGTGTTTCCAAATTATACCAACATCTACGTATATCTAAACACATATAAACCAAACTAAAAGTCGAACAAATAATCCCAATGCCTTAGAAGATACCGAAACCCTCAAAAAAAGCAACGCAAGCACACTGCCAAGCACAAGCCATTCGAGTAAAAGCAAGGACCGATTATTGGAAAACTATTACATTAAGCAGAGTTCCCAGCTGACTAATGTCGAATCAATTTCCTGGCGACCACTTCCCTTCATTCGGGGAGAACCAGAATTCCTTTCCCTTTGCCTGCCTGGTTCGTGAATTCAAAGGTAAATATTTGAGGGAGATATTAGTACTACACGTGGCGTGTGTGTAGTGTTGAAATTAGGTGGGTAAATATTTTCTTTACTTGATTAGTACGAAAATAGAAAATGTTTTTTTTTTTTTTTTTTTTTTTTTCGTTGTCTTTCTTTTAATGGCGTGAAGGGATTAAGGGGGGTGGTAGGAATGATGATAATAATAATGATGATGATGATGATGATGATGATGATGATGATGATGATGATGATGATGATGATGATGATGATGATGACGGTGATATTCACAACAATATAGATAATGATAACCAATGTTAGTAGTTGTAGAGTAGTAGTGGAAATAATAGTAATGATAATAATGACGGTGAGGATGATTGATAACTATAATAATAATGATAATGTTAATGATAATGAGGATAAGGATGATAACAATAGTAACAGTATTGGTGATAATGATGACGAGGATGATCTTAAATAGATAAATGAATAAACAAATATCAGCATTAAATATACTAGCAATAATGTAAAACTGAATCTAATTATCTCACTAAATTTCAGTATCTTTCTGTGTAGTGATGAACAAAACACTCTACCAGGACAATGGAACTAGTACATTGTGCTAAACCCGAGCTAGATTTATACAGACATTGATATCAAGAACCCGGTACACAGAAAAACAACCTACACTGTATGCCAAGGAGCATTACACTATTTCGGTAAGGAAAACTTAAAGGAATATCTTTATATTTAACTTTCTCTTATAGCAAAATGCTCAATATTTATCAGTATATGCGAAATCTTGTATGTCACATGGGCCTTTTACAGTGTCTGCTCCTAATTATCTTATGAATATGATCAAATATGAATTTCTGGTGTCTTTTAAACTAAGCCTTCCATAGGATCTCATCAGTGTCCATAAAAAAAGAAAAGAAAAAGGGCCTAATTTGCATATTTTTATTGATGCTTAATCTAGCATTAATTATGATTATATTATGGAATGCGTTTCAAAAGTGAACTATGAATGAATAGGTGTATTTAATAATGATGTCAATATGATGGATTATGATAATAGAGTAATTTGTATGTTGATAATAATGATGATGATGAAGCTGGAAGTAATCACTATGCAACTTACTTCCTCTGGTAACAATGATGATAATATTGCTAATAATTACTTAAATACTAATTCCACTAATAATAATATGATGCTGATTATGACGATCACAGTGATAATAATGAAAATAATAATGATGTTAATGATGGCTTTAGTGTAAAGGTGACATACCCTATGAGATAA